>JANHFX010022909.1:51908-146429 GCA_027560015.1 Chloroceryle amazona | reverse complement strand
TGTTCCACACAAGCTGGAGCTGGAAATGAGATGGAATTAGCAGGCGAAATACAGCTCCAGTGGAGCCACAGTTCAGTGTTTCATATTTGTGTTTGTAAACTCAGCTTAGATCATGCATCAGACTGTGGCTTCTATTGGTTTATCCTGAATATATTATCTGCAGCATTGCCTGCAGCTGAAACCTCCTGGAAGACAAAAGGTCTTTGAAGTACAGTTTATGGCCCGGAGTGAATTTACTTTGTAGGCTGAACCCAGTTTCTGGGAACTTCATTGTGCAAACTCCTTCCTAGAAGCTGTGAGTTGAGAGCGGAGAAGGCTCTTCTGGTCCCTCTGAACAGCACAGAGGCACATGGATAAAACAGTATAGCCAATTTGCCCTCTATGACCATGCTAAGAGTATATTTTTTTCATGCATTTAAAACAAATATATTGAAATTCTTGGCTGTTTAACAGTAAAATTAGATACCTCTTTTATTTTTTTTTAGATTAAACATTTAAAGTCTTGACATGCAAAACACTGAAATAGTTTATGCTGGCTCTTTCTGAAGTTACAAAATTCCTGTTTGTCACAAATGAGAAAAAGAAACCAGATTTCCCCCTAAATTCAGCAATATCAGTTTGCTAGAACTCTTACGTGGTAGCTCTACATCCTTTCTCTTTTTTTCTATATGTAAAGTAAGGAGGGAAGAATAGCTCTGTAGATATTTTATCCTCTCTTACTGATATATTTCTGATGAGACTCTGACTGCCTCTGTCAATCTATGCTGATTGTGCTGAAATAGATGAACATATATAGATAAAATCTATATGCAGATTTATGGCATGCAATATCTAGAATGAAATGAGTATAAGAACTAGACCACATGTAGAGGGCATTAAAGAAATCTGTAGGTCCTATATATTTGTTTCTGGACACATGGTATATCTGCTACTGTTATTATTATTTTACTGCTAACCAAACTGACTAATTATAAATGATTTTGGGGAATAAAGTCACCAAGTGAGACTAGGAAAAAAACCCCGAACCACAGGAAAAAAAACCCAGAAGATCTTTTTGTAAATGTTCACATCTAAGGCATACACTGGCCTACAGTTTTTATAGAACAAATTTTAGGACAAGCAATAAAAGGAAGAAGCTTTAAATAATTCTGTCTGTAACAACAGCCTTTAAATAATTGGTTATGATTTTTCAACCATAGCTTTGAGATCAGCAGTGGTTATGGTTGTGTTGGATTTTTAATTTGAATCAGGACTGTGCTTTGAAATTAATTTCTGGATTGTGCACTTCTGCTTTGGTTCACATCACTGAGTGGTCTTGGAGTACACAAGCTGTATTCCTTTTTGATGAAACTAAAGTGGAAAATGTGCTACAGCCGTGCAGCTTACGTACTTCAGTAAGTAGTGTTTGATCTGCATATGGGACCAGTTTAGGACTGGTTGAGGTGAAAACCTCTGAAACGCATGTGTTGTGCTCTGGTAAATTCTACAGTTGTGTTCTTATTGCATTGCAGTGCTTGTTGCTATGGTATGAATTGAACAAATGAATTTTTGTCTGAGACAGGACCTCGGCTTTTCTTCCAGACTTTGTCTTTTTCTTCTGCAACATAAGTTTCATGGGTTCTTTGCATTCAGAAACTCACGAGTTCATTAAAATAAGAGAAGATAATGTAGGATGGCAGTACAGAAACAGTTTACTGAAGTATGAAGAAGCTATGGCAGAAAACATTAAATCTAACAAAAATTTAATTTCTTTCTTTTCCAGGAAAGAACAGTAACAATTAGAAGACAGACTGTGGGTGGATTTGGGTTAAGTATAAAGGTAAGATTATTTTTTTGTCTATTTTTTCACAGTACACAAAAAGTGTCTTTTTATATAGTTAATGTTACTTTTAACAAGGAAAAGGTATTTTTTAAAGACCTAGAAACAAGAGAGGAAAAACTACTCTAGGATGTTAGATCCTGTCACAGTAGGCAACCAGCAACTACACTGCCATGTGGACTGGAAGGCAATGGAAAGATCATTCCCTTAAGATTCAAGCTGACCATCTCTGTAATAAGGCTTGATAGGAGAGTTGAAAAGTGTTTGCAGCTGCACAGACTGTACTTCTGTTCCACAGCACTCTAATTTAAGCAGTTATTAAGGAATGCTAAACCACTGTGGCAGGCACATGGAACAGCCAATAAATTCATCATCATTTCTCCTACAAAGGATATCACTTTAATTCACTGCAATTCATTGGTAGGACAGAAAGTGTTATGTTGCTTTCTGATATAGTTTATTTTGTTGTAAATCAAGCAGAGGCAGCGATTTATCATGTTTAACCTATTTTTCCTTTCTTCAGGTAAGATTTAAGAACATACGTAAGTGTAGGTGATGCTTTTGGAGGGAGGGATGAGGTGAGGGAGGAAGGGTTAATCATCTTTCTCAGAATAATCTGTGATTTTGAAAACCTTTCCTTTGAATTTAGTTGTAGACAGCACCACATTAATTTTCTCTTCTGAACACAGCAGTCCTCAGTCTCAAGATAGCAATGGAAAAAGTGAAGTGTATTTCATGTGAATGCAGAGAGGCTTAAATTATGCATATAAAGTGAAAGTATAGACTTTCCTGTGAACATCTGCTAGGACTGACCTTACACAAAGTGACTCAGAAGAGGGATTAATGTGCATTTGCATTGTCATTGATAAGAATATTGCTGCAGAGAAATACTACGTCTTAAAATATGTCTTGGTACACTTGCTGTTATCTTGTTGACCCACTGAAGACCTCCATTCAAGGAAAACTAATTGCTGTTTTGTGGCTAAAGTTTCTCATTAATTTAGTCAACAGCACACAGGTTACTTTTTGCTTCAATATCATTCTGGGTTACAATTCACTGAATAATAATGAAGTAATAATGTGTGTCAGCATAAAATCAAGTATATGGATGAATGAGGTTTTATTGAGCTGGTGCCAAAAAATAGTTACAGTAAGGACTTTTGATGCTTGGAGAGGTAATCGCATCAAGATCCACTAAAATTGATTTATTTTTTTTTACTTCTACATTGCAATGGGTTATCTTTTAGAATTAAAATTGCTGACAGGCTCAAGATTACTTTATCTAATTATAAGATACATTGTATAAAATAAAATAACACTGAGAAATATAAATTAAATAGTGAATGTACAATGACAAGTTATTCTTAAAGTTTTAGAGCAAGATATTCATTGTTCTGAAAAAAAATCTTGGAAGCTACAGAAGTGTTTAAAAATGCCAAACCAGATTATGAATTCAGCCTAGAAGGGAATTTATTTGTATTGGGTTTTTTTTAATAGGAACCTGTTTCAGTAGAAAAAATATCAATTAAAAACTGGTATCAAGTGTATTAGAAGCAATTGCAATGAATTTACAAATAAAGGCTTTAATTTTTTTTTTATCATTTTCTAGGTTTATTTACTGCATATAAATTATATTGCATACACTTAGAATAAATTTGATCAAAATATTGGAAAGGTGAAGCTACATACATTCAGCTGTGAATAGATGATTTCTTCTTAATTTTTGGAATAGCTAATGATCAGGTGATGGAATTCCTTCAACAGATGTCATGAAATAGAAAAGACCTCTTTCAACAAAGGAAACTCAAAATTAGTTGGATGTTGTAGATTAGATAATGAAAATGGTTATGGGCTATTCTGTCAAAGTCTATCAAGCAATATGGGTTGGCTTTTAAAAATGATTTCTTTTTAAAATCTGTGAGTATGGGGCCTCTTTTGCTAGATCCCTATGTTAGCAATCCTTCATTCTGCAAAAGCAAATTGGTAAGCAGTTGAATAGCCAACACAATCTAAACCAAATAATTAATATAATGTGCTTGTATCATTTTAAGCTAGTAGCAAGAAACAACTTCGAACCGAACTTAAGGTTTTTTGTACTTTTGTAGGCAAACTTTATGAGCACTCGCCCAAATGAACTTTTTTGGTATGCCATGAAATGTCAGCATCAGTTCCTAACAGTCTGAAAAATGCCAGTTTTCTGTTTTAAAAGACACTATTCAATCATGGTCCTCATGCAGATGCGTGGTGTTTTGTCATTTTAATTTGGAAGATTCACAAACCTTAATAAGGGACTTCCATTTATTATTAATTTTAAATAGAAAAGAAATGATTTTGTAGTAGCACCTTGAATACAAATTAATTTGTAGTAGCACGTAGAAGCCACCCTGTAGGAAGGAGGCCTAAGGCCTTTCCTCCTTGTTCCAGTAACGCTCCCACAACCCACCCCCCACTGCTTTAGTTCCTCTTCTCTTGCAATCCTCAGATTATTTAAAGATGAGAGTTATCTGAAGGTTTACCTTGTGGCAGTTGTGTGTATCTGAGCATGCAGTTTATCTGAGGTGTGTGTTACAGCAGTAAAATATTTGCTTGTGCTTTGATATGAATTTATCTGGTTTTGATGTTCAACTCTAGGCTATTATCATGACTTTTTTTCTGCTAACTTAACCACTCATTTTCTATTGGAAATCTCACATCATCAAGTCACCTTTTAACTTTCTCTTGCATAAATTTTAGAAGTGTCTTATCCCACCTTAAGTATTCTGGAACCTGGGACGTATTTTTTATTTTCCTGAAAAGCAGAAGCTGAAAATGTTAATAATTCCAAAACAAAACTGTCTAGTTATGTTTTGGTGACTTGTCTGTAAGGGGAATACTCTTCTTCTGTGTTATAATCTGGGTTCTCCAACTATATTTGTAAAAATCAGATAACTCCTTGAAAAAACCTTCTTGTGATATTGATTTATTTTTTTTTTTTACACAAGATCCAAACTTAAGTCCTTTAGAAAATTGCTTATAATCCACTCTTTGAAGGTTTGAAAGAACAAAAAACCCGCATTTTTTGTTTGGCTGTACTTCATTTTACTGAAGTTAATGATAAAAGTGTGATTGAATCTGAAGCAGAACTAATCTGCTTTTCGCTCTTCAGAAGGGGCTGTGTTGTTATTTCTGAAGCTCCTTTAGAACCCACAGTAATAAACCTCTGTGTGTGAAAGAATAACCGTGGAGTTAGATGCAGAAATTGCGAAGTGTAGTGTAGTATTTCAGTCATCTATCACATCTATGACAAGTTTGAGACAGGGGGATTTGACACAAGAAGCTGTTAAGTGTATGACTTCTGAAAGAACATCGTGTTTCTCAATAATTGGAGTGTAGTGTTCATGTGGCAATAGAATGGATAGTTCCATTAAATAAACTAAGGTTTGCAGTTACAGTATTACTCCTGCCTACCAGGATTCTGTACAGTGCCATTTTTCTGCCTCTGTTTTGATCATTCTTATTAAATGATGAACAACATTGCAGATTGGCTGAGATTTGGTTTGAGTTGGAAAAATCTGACTAGATTAAAAAAATCTCTAAAGCGAGCTTCTCTGCCTGTCCTGCTCACACTTATGTACCTACATAGATGATTCTCTTCTCCTTCATTCATTCTGTGATATTTTCCATTAACACATTTTCTCTGTTTTAAACTGAAACAATGAAAAAATAAACTAAAAAGGCTAGAAAGCATTAATTAACAGATGAATCATCTGGCTTTTTGTTTAAAAAATTATCTTTTCATTTTTTAATAGCTTTTGTACCTGGGGAAGTTGGTGTTGAATGAATTTTGGAAGTGGCATCTTGTTTCCAGCTATGCTATTCTATTGAAAAGTTTAAAATTGCTAATTAATATTGGCACATTATTGTCCTTATTGTTTAATAGCTAGCATGATTCCTGGCACAGGAGTTCTCTAAGACAGTCTGTGAATGAAGTTCAGAGCTTTACTTGGATTCCTTCCAGTAAGCAACCTGCATAAAGTCACCCTTTTTCCTTTAGGAAGATAGTTCATCCTCATAGACATGAACCATATTGTGCCACTAGACCTTAAAGCTAAAACAAACAGGTCTGTTTTCACTAGTAGAATAAATGTTGCCTTTTAGTATGAAATAAAAATGCCTAACATCATCTAAGTCTGAGGATGCTCAAGTCCAACAATTGGTCTGGTATTTTCTAGACTGAGAGTGCTTAGAAAAACAAAGCAGTAATTTTGTTGTTATGCTTGGAGCCGAAATCAAAGCCAGCGTTTGTTACTAGTTTCAATTGCCTTATTTTTCATCTGACTACATCTTCAGGGAAAAAAACCACCACCTTTATACATAAAAATTGGGACAAGAAAAAAAAAATGTACAACTGTATTATGTAACACTTTGAAAGGAGGTGCGGGTGACCTCCTAGTGACCAACCTCTGGGACAGTGGGCTCCAAACAGCTGCCTGTCCTTACAGCATTCTCTGTCTCTTCCAGCAGGACCACCTTCACAGGTGGGCAGAACCTGTATTCCAGGCTCATCCTTGCTGGCTTAAGGAAAAATTTGCATGACTCTGCCAGAGATGTGAGCAGACTTCAGCACCATCACTTCACATATTTGTATTCCCTCCTCTGGGCTGGGGTTTTAACTCCATGTCCACACTAGAGGGAGGGAAACATTAAAATAGAGGAAAAGCAGCTTCTATTCCCAGTAGTTTCTTCGGTAGAGTACCTCCTGAAGCTGTAAACCCAGAATTTAGACATTCATACACTTTTTTTTCTGTAGGATAGAGAATCACATATGGAAGATGCGGGATGCAAGGCTGCAGTGTTAATCTGAAGTGGTACTCAACGAGATGGTGCAGAATATTTATAGCTTTGTTAGCTTGCTGCAAATTGCTAATGATAACTGGGTATAGATAGGTAGTAAACTGTTTTCTCTTTCCAGTTTAGATTTTCTGTTAGAATGGCAGGCAACACCTCCTGTGACTAATTCAAAAGGAATCCTTTGTACTGGCCAGATTGGGATGCAGTGAGAGGAGATCATTTTGTTCAGTAGGATGTTACAGAATGCGTTCAAATCCGCAGTGTAAATGGATGTAGAGAGAGTGAAAGAGGAATAATCATTTTGTGGCTGGTGTAGTAATAACAGTAATTTCCCTCTTTACTGGAGAGCTGAGTCTGAGGAGGGAGGGAGGCCATTTTACTGAGAAAAAAGACCTACGTTAGCTATGCTGACATTTAAACCTTACACTTCTTCACTGAGCTTCAAGTATCCTGGCCAGTGCAATCTCTGTGTAACATGGGAGGTTTAGAAAGGGAACTGACACAATTAGTTTTTCTGTTTGAAAAATTTGGAAGCAATTAAATGTGTGTGTGGCTAAGGAAAAATTGGGATGGTTGTAGGTTAAGTCTTTATAAATTTAGTGAGCTTGAACTAATTAAGTAAAGCCAAGTTTTACTGTTGCTGTTCCCCTGGTGAGAACCTTTGAATGATACTCAACAAGTTATAATGCTACGGTTTATTTAATCTGAATACATTTTTAAGCATGACTGAGATGAAGATATCCTCATGGTCTTTGTGGAGTGAATATTCAGTCCATGCTGCAAGTATTAACTCAGTGTTTTTAGAACCACTTGCATTGATAGCCACTAGCAGAAGGAACTTTAATCCTATTTAAAATTCTACAGTTTCACAGGAAATTAATCTTTATTCCATAGCAGAAATAGCTGTTGAGTGCAGGAGTCTGTTCAGGTTCAAACAATCAGTTATTACATGGAGAATGGATATCTACTGTTCATTACACCATCAAAATACCCGTATCAGTCCTCTCCATACTTCAACACTGGATACCTAGAGCTAAGAAAGCGGTTGTTTCCAAAGGAAAATCTAGCTGCTGCAGAGAAGAGTAAGCAAACCCTTAACCAGGATTCCTAAGCAACTTAACAGTGTGGCAGACTGTCTTTTTTGATGATCTGAATTTGTACATGTTGCATTCAGGCTTACACTTTGATGATCTCCACAGAGGAAAAACATAATTGTCTCTCTGTGTATATTTGCCTTTCTCTTCCTTTGAGTTTCCATTTTATTCAAGGTTTCCTTGTTAGTACTTTATTCTTAAACACCATGAACATTTCCAGTCCCAGCAGGATAAATTGAATGAAGCCACAGCATTGAACTGTTATCAAACTATTGAATTACCATCCAGCTTTCCTTTATTTTCCCCCATTTATTGAACACCCACTGTTCCATTTCTTAATATTTCTTTTTCTGTTTCTTTTTACTTACCTCTCTGCTTTGCTCACTCTTTGTGCTTGTGTGACAGAGACAGAAACAAATAAAGGCTGCTTTTTAGATGAAAACTCCAAACTTGCTTTTCTTGGGCTTCTGTTTACCTGTTTCTTGCCAGCATGAAAAACAAGTGGTCATAGTGTGGCTGCCATTGTAGTCTGATGGCCGTTTTGCTTTTGCAAGACACAGTTTCATATCTTAAGCTCTCCAGAATTCACAGAAACTGATGCTCTTTTTCTTCAAGTCTTGTAGAGTTTTGAACAACATTCAGTTCGCTTCCTGAGCTGACAATGGCAACTGAGAACTTATTTCATAGGCAATAAGGAATTAATCCCAATGAAATATTTATTAAAAAAAAAAAAAGGAAGGCAGAAGCAGAGTTATTTTCTGTCATTCTGAAAATTACAGTTAGGGGAAAGATAAAATATACTTTTAAGCAAAACAATATTTCTAGTGACTGATGAAATTGCCATTTATTCTGTTTTCAGGGTGGAGCAGAACATAATATTCCAGTGGTCATTTCTAAGATTTCCAAAGAACAAAGAGGTGGGTGTCCGATTCCTACGTTGGTTTTTTGCACCTTAAAGCAAGGTGTGTTAAGTCTTGAGATTCTCCAGGAAGTGTTTAAAAAACCCTATTGGTTTTTCATTTCTCTCTTCATGTCATTGTGGTGTCTCTCTTCCTCAGAACTGTTCTCTGAAAAAGCACAGAATTTATACCTGGAATATTTTCTAAAGAATCGTCAACATGATTTTTAAAAAGAAAATTTCTTGTAAGGCATTAAGGAGAGAAATAGGAAGGTATTTAGAGAATGAAGATGTTTAACAAAAGTTAATGGGTTTGTGGCTTTTATTTCCAAATTATTATTGACAGGAAACTGTAGCAAGTCAAATGTTTGGCCATTAAATCATGGTAACACAAGAAGAGAATGCATGTCTTGTTACACTGCACGGTAGGACAGTGCTCAGAGGTGGATAATGGCAGAACCCTGATAATACCACTGTGTTACTTCAGCATTAGATGCTGTGCTCTGTAAACCTTTGCAGCAACTTGTGCATAGCAAAACTGGTACTGCATAAGGTCTTAACCACACTTACTTTTAACAGAAGCAGAGCTCATATTGAATCTCTGTATTGTTCTTAGCTGGCCATGTTCTGAAATTATTGGAATGATGTAATATGTGTTAGGAATATGAATAATTATTAAACAGCTCATATTGGCACAATGCTGAGAGATGAAAGTTGTGAATCAGTACTAGCATGGTGTGTTTAATATCTCCGTTGTGTTTGTGTATGTTTGTGTACACTTGTGTAAGGTCAGAAATGTAAACTTGGAAGCATTTCCCTCCATCTGTAATGTAATAAGTCTAGGATGTTGCTTCTGCACAATTAAAATGTGGCAGCATAAAAAAAAAAATAAAATAAAACCCCCTCCTATTTGCCCACAGAGATAAAGAGAGGTACAGGGGAATCAGCCTATTGAGAACTGAAAGCCAGCCCTGAAAGGTAGAAGTGCAAGTTGTATGTAGGGAGGTTATAGTGAAGCACGGAATGAGCCCCTGAGGAAGGCAATAAGGTTAACCTTAAGAAGTTATACTTGTGATTCCATTCTTTTCAGTATACCCTTAAGTATGTAATGCATAATAATGTGGCATATATTGCCTACACGAGCTATTAAAATGCTATTAAGCACTGCAGGAAAAATAAGAAAGATAGACTTCAGTTTAATTGAGCACACAAAAGTGCACGCTGTTTTATTTTTGTAGTTATTTTTTTGCTGCAGTAGCTGATGCATTATTTCTAACCTCAATATCTAGCTGAGATATCATCTCCATTACTGCTTTCTATAAAAATACTGCTGATTTTTAGAGAGCTAGATTTGAGGGCCATCTCTTGCGTAGGAGATGATTGTCTTGTGGTGTAGAAAGTGTCATGCCACGTGTCTGTACTAGCGATCTTTGATACAAAAAATGCTGTTTGACCTAGAGCCTGTACCTCAAAACTCCCCAGGCTCAGTTCTACCCTCCTCCCCCTTGACTCCAGCTGTTTTCTTTGGACCTCTAAGCAAAAATGTGACACTTGATGCAATTCTTAAAACCAGTGATGTACAGAAGGTGCTTAGGCTAGCACATTAGGTCATATATGAAGTGTTGGTACATTCAAGCCCCATGTCTGAAGATGAATATTGGGATATGCATTTAGTTAATAAAAAAAAGGAAAAATAAATCAGAATGTCTGTCCTCCAATAATTTAAGCACCCTTTGTTACATCTAGCTGATAAGACCAGTCCTTCAAGCCCACACTTGCGTATCATAATTTATATTAATGTTGATTCTAGGTCTACAACTCATGTAAATAATAAAGTTTCTGGATTGAGTCCAATTCTAGTCTTTTCTAGACAGTGTCTTCTGTGATATTTTGGAATACTATAGATAAATAATACCATAGAATCTAATCTCATGTTAGGGATTATTTATTTCTTCATTATAGACACTTAAGTGATCTTTGTTATATTTCTTACGTATTTCTAAAGTATGGTTACAGGAGATAGCTCTGTAACGCAACATAATATTGAAAACTTGCAACTATAGAGTTAGATTTTGTAAATTTCCTTGTGGTTTACAGGATGTAGCTTTGTTTTAAAAAGGAAATTCAGTTTGAGTGGTGATTTTCTGTGATACACTCATTGTCTAGTTCTTCAGCCTTTAATGTTATTCAGCATAAATACTCCACTGAATTTGTCAAAGATGCAGGTTCTACAGTATCTCTGGTAGAAGCTTACAAGTTAAATTTGTCAGTCATAAGTAGCTCTGGAGGTTCCATGTCTCTTTTTCCACAGAGTTTGTAAGAAACAATCCCTCACCTGTCCTGCAGTCATGTTCTATTCAGAAAATGATGCCATACCTCACCATAACAGCCTTGCTAGGGTGGTGCTAGTGGCTGAGGGAAGTTGCCTCATAGTCTTGTACTTGGGCTGGGTTGTCCCCTTCAGTGTAGCATTGATATGCCAGCATTTTGAGATTAAAAAAAAAAAATATCCAAATTATTTAGAAGTTTGTATGTTGGAGTTTTCTTCTTTTTTTGTTTATTTTTTTTTTAAAGATGATGTTAAGCACTGAGTAGGAATACATACACAAAATGTAAGATGCTTTGTACAAATTGAGTGAAAAATATGCTTTCTGTTTTCAGCGGAACTTTCAGGTTTGCTCTTTATAGGAGATGCAATTCTACAGGTGAGTAAAATTGCAAGTTCTTCTCTTTATATAGAAAAGTGAAATGAAATCTATACTTATGAAATGTAGAGTAAGTCTTCTCTTTATCTTTTTAATAACAGATTAATGGAATTAATGTGAGAAAATGCAGGCATGAAGAAGTGGTGAGCTTTTCTGTTTTTTAGTCTACTTTTTGTCTTTCATAGTTATTGAGATGATAGTGTACACTGATAGCAATGCACTGGTATCAGTTGTATTATTATTGCTAAACAAATATGACTGTACCATCTAGCATCACGAGCAACTAAGATCTGAGTGCAATCTCCTCACCATAAATTTGCTGTAATTGCTGTTTTCAGATAGGTTTTTCTACATTAAAGATGATTATTTTATTATGCAGATTTTAGCTGTATGTATTCCAACATTTCTTCTTCTGAATCATAGCTATCAAATTTCAGCAGTGTGAGCACCTTTCTAGCTGTGTGAGGTCATTTTAATTTCAAAAGCTGTAATTTGCTCTATGTTGGAGATGTGTTCTTTGGTTGGTTGGGTTTAATCCTATTTAAAAATTGAAACAAAACTACTCGTCTGCCTTTCAGTTGCTGGCTGTTACTTCGGAGGGTGCTCTCCTCCTTCAGTTAAGCTGTCATCAGTTTGGGTTTAAAATAACAGTGTATTAAGGCAATTCCTTCTAGAGCAGCTACGAATATTTATTTGAGAGCTCAGTAATAGGCTGGTTCTCTTGGTAAGTCAGTTTTGCTAAACATATCATCTGCTTTTGTTATATTTGACTTTTTGACTCGAGTACTTTCAGAAGTCAGAAACCCTGTACTTCAGAAAAGAATGCCAGAAATTAGAAGGTTACCGAAGAAATTATCTTCAAATCCTGTGTAGCTCCATAGAATCTGTACCTTTGCTATTAAAATAACATAGTGATGTTATGTTTGAAAGGTTACTTTTCTAAAATTTACTTTGCCAGTTCAAAGATGCTCTGTATTTCATACAGCATTCTGTTATATGACAGATCACTGAACGTGTGCCATTCGGGTACAGAAAGCAAGAGTTAGCAGAGATTAAGTTGTAATGAGCAGGTCGGGGCAGACTGAGCGAGCAGATCAGTGCACTATTCCTCAGATTGCTTTTGTTGGAAATCTGTGCTGCAAATCATGCTTCATTCTTTAGGGTCTTCGTCATACCACCGTCAAGATAACCGGGGTAATAGTTGTATTTGTAATACTTTTAAGCTTTGGCTGTGCAACAGTGATCAGATTTTAATCTTTTATAAGCTTATCGCAGTCATTTGGTTTAATACTCTTTAAGATGGTGAATAGGCTCTTAGAATTTCAAGACATCAGAAAAAGATATTAAAAGTAATATTAATATGCATATGCAACACTGGTAAGAACACTAGGAATTCTTTGTCTTTTTTTCTCAGATAATCTCTTAATCATTATAATTATACATAAATCTGTTGTCTGTTTGTGATCAAGTTTAAACACTTGCATGGAATAAAAAAGATTTTGAAAAGCCTAGAGGTGCAGATTGACATAGAGTAGCAAGTGTCATCACGTTAAATTTGTTTTACATCTTGGTTGTCTAACATAAGCTGTTTCTCAAATTCCTTACAGATAATTCTCTCGGAGTAAAATAAAAGAAATATATCATACCACTTTTGAATGTGCATTTGTGTATGTGCAAATGTTTTAGGAGTTCAAGAAACACATGAATTTTAAGTGTTTATCCTAAGAATAGTTCTTGAGAATTGATAATAAATATTGAGAAATATTTAAATAAGATAAAATGTCCCTATGATGTTTTATAAACTAAAATATGCAGGAGTTATAAAAAGGATCAAATAAATATAAACCCCAAAGTAAAGTGCCAGTATCTAATTTTAGAAGCATTCACTATAATATGTTATATATCTGTGGAGTAAATTTGCTGTAAAGCCTGCCATAGTAGTGATAGATATGGTTATGCATTGTACAGTAATCTGTGGGTTTAGGCATAGTCCTGAGTAAAAGGCAAGTGCATCAACTGGTCTACCAGCAGGAGTAATAGGTGGGATTCTGTTTGTACTTGGCCCCTTGCAGTCTGAGTTGTTCTAGCACTTTTCTCTTGCAGGGTTTTTATCAAATACAGGATCTACAGCTCTAATCTCAAGTTAATAGAGAAAATAGGAAGTGTGTGGAGCATAGTTGCTCACAGCAGGGAGTCAAACAGTGGTGGAAACTTAATTTTCAATCCGTATTGCATCTAGGTGCTTTTCAAATGGCTATGCAAGGTACATGAGCTTGGAGCTTTGTTTCTTTCTCATATTTTCTGTAAGTAATTAAGACTTAGCAGGTATCATATTATGTGAGAATATATTTGTGGTTTGGGTTGTCTTTATATCTTAGAAAATACTCATTGTAAACCAGTGGGGAATTTTCTCAGTGTGTAAAGCTGAAGATGCCCATAGAAAATTGAGACTTGTATCTGCTGTGTGCATCATAGGAGTGTTCATTCTTTTTCTAGACCCAAAACTTCCCGCTACTTGCAGAAACAGTTTAAGCATAGGTCATATCTTCATAGCTCTGCACTGAAAAGACCTGTGGCATAATCTCTACAGCCTATTGTATTTCACTGATGAATAGTTGGCCCTGGTATTTCACCCAGCTTTACTGATAACTGTACTATGCGTATGAAACTATTTGAATTCTGAAGTAGTTTAATCAGATTAGTGTCATCTTTCATAGCAGGGAGAATCTTTCCCCAGTGTACAGTGAACATCGTTGACTTAACGCTTTGTTTTTATTGTCTTCCACTAGTTTCTAGAGCTGGTGATACAGTATTCAGTGATGCACAGATCCTGTTACCCAAGAAATATCCTATAATCCGAAGCCTGAATCTGGCAGAAATGTAGCTAGATACTTAGGTATGTGTATAGATAGGCAGACAGATAGCTAGAGAAGACAATGACTCCTATAAAACAGGATGGGTAGGTTCAGTCAGTCCATAGTGTACCTTACTGGAGGCCTCTACACAGTTCCTTTCTGATTTTTTCAGCTTTTGGT
The DNA here is from genome assembly GCA_027560015.1 of Chloroceryle amazona. Taxonomy (NCBI): domain Eukaryota; kingdom Metazoa; phylum Chordata; class Aves; order Coraciiformes; family Cerylidae; genus Chloroceryle; species Chloroceryle amazona. The sequence continues at coordinate 132,048 of JANHFX010022909.1, read as the reverse complement.
GAATCACTTTATTTTGAGCTTAGTTATCTGCTGGTAGAAGGGGAGAATGTTATTCATACCATGAAAGCACATGAGATTCTATTAAAGTCTGAATGTCAGCTTGTTGTCTGTCTTGGGTTGTAAAGAATCCCATCTGAGTACAGCATAACATCTTACCTCTCCTGTGGTAAAATAAACACATGCTCTCTGTGGTGAAGTATCAGTACAGGCAGAATTTGAGACTAAAAAAAAAAACTAGCACTTGTCTTGAAAAAAAAAAATCTCAACATCTTAGTGTCAATTTGACTTCAAAATGCAGTATGAAGTTCAATGTAGAGGTAAGGAGAGTCCATTATATCTGTTAATTTACATGAGTGTTTTTTACTGTTTCTAGTCTGGTTTTATTAATTACTCCTTTTCCAGTAGACTCTTCTTTGACTGACAAGATTTTTTTAAAGGCTGAAATTAGGATTGTGCATAAACAGATCTATGAGATTAGGCTTCTGTCTGGTCCAACAGTGCATAACCTGCCATTGCACACACCTGGAATTTTAAGGGCTCACAGTGGATATGATTATTCATAAGACTGGAAACTTCTATATGTGTAGTCCAGGAAGGAATGTATTGGTAGCCTTTACCTCCATTTCTTGTCCAAACATAAACCAAAAATAGATAGGCAATCACAAATGTAATGCTTGTTCTTGTGGCACATGTGGACACTTGTAGTGGGTCTTAATCTAGAGAAATTTCTCTTGGGAAATAAAAATATAATTGAAGGAATATGGATATGAAATAACTTTATTTCTTATACTTGGGGAAAATTCAGGGAATGTTTCTAATGAGAATTGAGAGTGTGTTTGATAGTTCAGTTACAGCGACTGGAGTGCATTCCTTAAAGGCAACAGGAAAAGCTCAAGTTATTAAGGCAGCACAGATACTTAGACTCTAGTGGCTTTCCTATAGAGCCAGCTACAATATGTAGCACCATGATTCAGTTCAGCCACCAGCAGTGTTTTGCACAACTTCAGCAGAATGGCCTGACGTGGGATGTCCACATGCACTGCACTGTATCTTCTGCTTCTCCTTTTTCTCTGTACTCATAGCAGGGCTCTAGCTGTGCTACTCTCCATGAGTTATATAAGTTGTCTGAAACGGACAGGTAGGGACTGTAGCTGCTTAAATGCAATTGTGTAACTGATGAAATTCTTACTCTGATTCTTTGTTTTAAAACTGTGGTTTCATGCAAGCTTATTTCTAAATCCCATTATGCAGAGTTTTGGTAATGCTTTTCATAAATGTTTTTAAGCAGAAGAACGAGCATATTGTATTTGTAAGACGGGACTGGGATCCAAATGATCTGCAATCTCACTCCATCTTGACTTTGCAGATATGTCTTTTGGTAAATTATGTTTTTATGTTATCTTTGTTTCCTTAAGTGTGAAATAGAGGCATAGACCATTATCAGGTTTAGCACTTTGAATTATATGAAATCTGTTATAGAAAAGGATCCCTATATTCATGTTGTGCTGTGATAGTGATAACAGCAACCTGCAAATACGGATTAGCACCTTCTCATATTATATGGTAGAGATCCTGCGCTATATAACTCACAGCACAGCCACTTGATCCTTTCCCTTCTAGACTGAATGGCGACTTTATTCAAACTGCATACTCAGCACTTCTAAGAGAAGACCATAATCAATCTGCAATTTGTAACTTCTGAAATGTAAACTTTTTGGAAATCCAATATTTCCTTTGTAAGAGGAGAACAAGTCACTACTTTTCCCGTACAGATGCTGTTTTCTATTTGAGACTTGGGTAATAAAATAAGTGCTAATGTCACCTTAGCTACCCTGGTGCAATTAATGAAAACATCTGTTACAATGTATTTACAATGTCCTTATTGCTCATGAAATTTGGAGCTAATAATAATCTGTCAAACATTTCAGCATTGATTTGAAATAAGAGTCCATCAAGTGGAAAAGAACATAGCAGGTGTAAATAGTTTATTGTATTTTTCTTGTCTGGTGGAAATTCTTTGGATTTGGATATATCCTGGAGCAGTATTCTGAACATGTATTCAGATGCTTTTCTAATAAAGTTTTAGCTGTGGGTTTTTTTAGTGTTTTTTAGTAATTTTTTTGTGCCAAATTTATTCGAGCCCTATGACGTTAGACTTTTATAATAGGTTAACAGCAAGACATGTTGCTTGTCTTCCTAATTTATATTTTCATTTCTGTTTCTCAGGATACCTGTAGATATATTAGTCATTTTACTAAGATTTCATCTTAAGAACTGCTCATCAGTACTACTGAGTTTTAACAGAAGGGAGTAGAATATTCTGGCATGACTAATACTAAGTCTATATGATTAATATTGTTATTTCTTTATTACATAGCTACAGTCCTCAAAGCAAAAATCCATTAGGGTTTAGTGGGATAAAGTGAAATATTGAATCACTAGTTACAGTGCAACATCATTCAAGTAACTGCCATTGGTCCCTCCTTTTTCATGCAGCTCTATTAAAGCCGAAAGCTGCAAAGAAATGAGACAATTGAGCACTGAATTTAAAGTGTATACCAGCAGACATGCTTTGTTTGTGACCTTGTTTATATTGATATTTTACTATAAAATACTGGCTTCCTTAGGGAAGCAAAGAGCAATATTTTCATTTTTCTTTGTGCGTGCTTGCATTTGGCCCTCCAGAAGAGTTTCTGAAAGATTTCATTCTGCATAGCATCTGCCAGTTTTGGAGCTATAGCCCAGTTTGACTTTGGTACGGGGAGTCCATTTTTTCTTTGCTGTGCATAGATGTAATACTCTACAATAATGAAAAAAACAGGAAAAGGAGCTGGCTCTCTGGAACACCAGAGTCCTAGCTCTTTTAAATCTGTTTCTGTGTGGTTGTATTTCAACAAACATAGCCCACTTTGGCTGGGTGTTTGAGTCTTTTCTTTTACTTGGTCTAACTACTCCATAACAAAGTAGTGAGACTAGACAAGAATAGCATAGAGTACATCAAAAGCCTCCAAAAGGCTGACGAAATAAACAGTCACAAACCACTCATATTTAATGTAGGAAAAAGCAAAGCCTTCTATAGGCATGAAAATGATCGTCTCTGGCCACTAGAACAGAAAAAATCCATTTACCAATAAGGACTAAAAATACTGTCCAACTGGCAACAACAGCATTTTGTTTAAACAGTAACAACCAGGGGGTATAGACTGAAAGCAAATGTTCACCTCTACTAGACAACCTCTTTATTTCTTATGGCTTGACACGGGCCCAGTAGAGCCCCTTGGACAAAACAGAGCATGTATACTGGTTTAACTAGCTGGAAGGAGTTGTAGACAAGCAGTGAGCTCGAAGAAGTGCATATGTGCACACACACATAGTCTTCTGACATTTTCCCAGCAGTTACAATACCTGATTTAATTCTTCAGCATTGTCATTATTCTGGCTATAGTAAAATCAGATGGGTGCCAGGGAGAAACCTTTTATCCAGAGGTTGTCTAACCTGTACATTTTGTTAGGTCTTTTTTTTTTTCCTCTACAATGGGTCTTTGTCTTTTGACAGTTGGTTCGGTGGAGGAGGAAGAGGAAAGGAGAATGGACTCTATATATTTTTCAATAGTATCCAGTGTTGGACTGTTCCAGACAGATACATGGAGGTTTCCAGATGGCCCACCCCATACTTCTCAACCACTAGTATGGTACAGTATGGTACTGGTGTTTTGGTATCTGTTTGTCAGCACTGGGCCTAATTCTAGATGTATACCTTTTTTTCTTTTGCCCTGATAGTCCTGGTGTCTTTCTACAAGTTCAGTTTGGTACTACGGAGTCCCCTTTAGCTCTTTTGCAAGACCGTGGCCAGTAAAACAGCTTGCAGTAGTAAGAGGTTCCCAGGTCATGAGACCTTTCAGTGCAGGTGTGGTTGCAGAGGGACGAAGCTCTTCATTAAAAGTTACAAAGGTTACCTGTTCCTTAGATTTTAGTGCAGAGACCTGCAGGAGTTGTTGCCTCCCTGTGCTATTAGCCCTTTTCTGGGAAATAGTCACTGCTCAGGCTGCAAGAGCATTACCAGGATAATGACAGATATCTTTAAATAAGGTCTAACAGATGTACATAGCTCTGTTCCACTTCACATGCCCTTGTCAAGCCAGTACTGATGCAGGATATTTCAAAGGTTCTAATTATGCTGACCTGATAAAAGAAAAGTTCAAGGGAATGCTCTACATCAAAAACCTCTCATATTTTAATATGTTGGTGTGCAGTAGAAAGTATCAAGGATATTTCTAGATTCTCTGAAGTCCTGAAATGCTTTCCCTTCTTAGGCTGTTCTAAGTATTTTTTATTTATTATATATTTATTATTTCTCTATATTTATTATTTATTATATATTTAGCATTTACATACTAAATGGATAGGCAGACATCTTTCACAGAATCTTTCCCATATCTCAGTCATCTTAAAGATTTTTGGACTTTTTTGATCAGTCCTATTTACATGAAAAATCTCATACGAAACATTCAAAATCCCCTGTGCACTTTTGCTTATTTCTGAATCACTGATTGCAGAGAGGAGTGTTGGGGAGCGCTAGCATTTACCGTAATGAGTGTTAACAGGTAAAATATTTGTTTAAACATCTCTTGCAGTGAAAGATACAAGCTTTTACAGACTGTATAAAGCATCTTTCCATTAATCAGTGAGTGAGGTTTCAATGTAAAATCAATCACATGCACAACAAAGGTAATAACAAATCTATGAGACAAAGTATTATTTTATTTTTTTTTACAATTAGAACACTTGGAAATACCAAGACATTTACATTTTTACTTTTGCTGCCACGACTACAGCTTTCAATATCCCAGAAGTTATCAAACCCAAAATCTTTATATCTCAACAGGAAATGTTATCTAAGAGGCAGTGTGCTTCTTGAGTAGTCCTTAGATGCTCCTTAGACAGTGCTGAGTTACGTGGCATTCACGCAGTTTTGCTTATTTTCAGATTTTTTGCAGAAACTGACAGCACAGAGAAAATTGTAAAACCAGAATTCTTAATGCTTGAGGGACCTAAAAATGAGACCTGTAGTTCGTGTATTCATTTGTGATAGTCTGACATACGTAGCAGCAATGTAACAGGATTATAGAAAGCATTTTGTTTTTATTTATTGTTGATGTTGCAATTTTTGCTTCATAAAACACATCCACTTTATCTAACAGTCGAGAAGTTATGGTTTTATAAGATTTTATAGTCTCAGATGGTAATTAACAGCCGGGAAGGATGGATTTCCATGGGGTTATTGCCTAATTAGGAAAATAAGAAAAAGTACAATAAGGGTTGCAAAGGGATAAGTAGCCTGATCATTTCAGATGAGTATATCAGATCTATGCTTAACTTTGAACGTCGTGAAGACCTCATGCTATAAACTGATTAAACCTGTAATTGGGCTCATTTTCATCATTTTGCTGAAATAGAAATTAGCTTTTTTACTTCCTTGGAATTATATGTTAATCTCTTTTCATTCCAAAATAAATGTAAATGCCCTCCAGTTAATTAATATCCAATAGGAGTACCTCCAAACTCAGATTAACCTTAAAATTAAATGCTGGGGAAAATGATCCTAAAAATGTTGAGGCAATACTATTGGTGAAAATTTTATATTGCACAATAGACGTGTTAGATCCCAGTCCAGCAAAACACAGCTATTTATATATTTGCCTAAAAGTACGAATTGAAGTATTACTAAATTGGGCGATTTATTTTTTACAAATATTTATGATGAACAAAGTCATTTTCTCACCTTCAGCTAGACACAGTTCAATTATTCTGCAGCAGAAAGGTTGCTATTGCATTAAATGGCATCCAAATATATTCTCATGTGTTTTCTCAGCTGAAAACTTTTACCACTGAGCACATTCCCTTTCCCATATCTTCCACAGAGATTAGATCCTGAGCTGCTGAGAAGCTTAGCAGTTAACTGCATATATTGACCTAAAACATTACTTCAAATACAAATTTGTCTAAGCATTATTATTTATGTCATTGTGAAGTTGATAACATTCAGAACTGAACAAGTAGGAGTAGGCTTGAACATTAATATTTATTCAAATTCAGAATTAAAATTTGATTTCGAACCCTTTAAGATCATTTTGCATTCATTTTTCATGAGCATTTAAATGCTGGTGCTTGATTAGTGTGACAATTCATGAAAAGTAAATGTTAAGGTCATATTTGCCAACAGCAAATTTTATATTGAATATGTAAATGTGAAATTTGCCACAAGCTGTGTGTTTGACCCCAGCCTAGCAATGGGATTAGTGTAAGCAAACTCTTTTCCTGGGACTGATCTATATTTTTTCCCTCCGTAGCTGGGACTCTTCTTAATCAGACAAAATACTCAAGCCACGTTTTCAACAATCTCTGGCCACAAAAGATTAAAAAAAATAAGCACGGACTTAAAAATTTTGTGTCAACTGCATGACTGTCACTCTTTGAGCACCAGGAACGGGAACAATAGCTGATGTTCCGTAGTTTAGTAATGTATTTGTATTTTGAATATCACTGATGACCTCTTCACAAATTACCTACATAAAGACCAATTTTTTTTAGTAAATGTGTTAGAAATTTCATACAGAAGTCAATTGGGAGAGCATTTACTCTGGTAAATTTGAAATGGGAACAGTTCAACTGAAGGAGCAGGGGATTCTTAGAAACTTAATAGATAAGCAAGCAGCTTTATTGTTTCGGTAAGAATCAGAGGTAGAGAACTCAGGCCATTCCAGTTCTTTGCTATAATAATAATAAGAATAATAACAATAAAAGGCAGTATGACACCTGTGAAAAGAAAGAACTCCAGATCCTTCCAAATGAGTAATTGATTAGAATTATTTCCTCTTATTGAGAAGCACACATTACCTGCACAAATTGGAGACCTTCATTCCAAGTTATTGACCAGTTGTTATAGCTTACTAGAAGAAAAAAATCCACTTTCAATTTCACTTTGATTATACTCTTTTTTTTTTTCTTTCTTTTTTTAAATAGTTGTTAAAAAAGCAAAAGCTTCTATCTGAAGCTTCTTGGCTTTAACATGGTTTTTTAGCAACAGAAAAAATATGTATCCATAAGAGGATTTCTAGTGATCTTTATTGGAGTTGTACTGTAGGAATCATGCTGTTAACTTTGGTTTATTCTGTAAATAGAGCTGATGTTACTTTATTTTTTCCTCATGTAACATGGATAGTCTTTTGTATTTTATAAGATTTTTTCAGCTTATGATTATCTGCTGGAACCTGTTGTGTTGTCATCCACTGTTGGATACCTCACACACCTTACTTACATTTTTCTACATCAGTGAATGCCATAACACCTGCAGGCCACAAGCAAAATCTTAATATTCTGCATAAGAGATATGGATGTTATTGCCTGACCTGTTGTGTTGGATTTCCTGTTTCATTTCTTAGTAATTTCATGACTGAAGCTCTGACCTATTTCCAGCACTGAATGTTTTGTGGCAGCTCTTATCACCAGAACATGTCATTCCAGTATAACCTGTCTTTTTAGAGATTACCAGATAGTAATCAAAAACTTGTTTAAAGATGTGTTAGGGAAACCTGTGATGGAATATGTGTGTGTATGGTGTATATTATAGTATAGCATACCCTAAATAATCTTATTTTTTGAAGCCCAAGAAAATGTCTTTTATGAAATTTCTTTGCTTTCACGTAAAATGGTTTTATGAATTTTTTGCTACCTGAAATTCTTATTAGAAAATAGCAGTTCCAAGAATTGGTTGGTAACCTCGAGAGAATTAGTAAATTATGGTTCTGGTCTTATTCTTACCACTTTATATTATATTGGATTAAATCCCTTAGTGGGTTATCATTGTAATGATGGTATTATTTGCATGAGTAGTAAAGATAGATTTCACAAAGAAGTTGTGCAGATATGATGAGTAGGAGGAATTTCTACACATTATCTGTGTATTAAAATATGGCCTAGATTTTGCTTAAAAAAAAACATAACTTTTTTTATGTCATGGATCCTTAAAGATAAATGTGCAAAGCCTGTGGAGACTCCTTAATGTTGTTCAGGTACTGACTGCTTTTAAAAAATGTTTTCCATAGCATGTAGCAGAAAGGAAAAAAACGCTAAACAACACAATCTCACCATAGTCTATTGTCACAGTTGGTTTCCAATTATTACAAACTCCAAAAACCTTGTGTCTTAAGTAAGAAATCCTCTGTAGACTGATGTCTACATCACCAGTGCACACAGGATCACAGAATGCTAGGGGTTGGAAGGGACCTCAAAACTTTGTTTAGTCCAACCCCCCTGCCAGAGCAGCATCACCTAGATTAGGTGACACAGGATGCTGCCCAATCTTTTGACAAAGCTGTGAGGAAATGAGCAGCTGCTGCTATAACAGTGGTGTAAATGCTTCTTCCATTTCAACAGGAGTTTTGTTTATTAAGAGGATCACACATTTCGCCCAAGCAGCTTTGGTCAATATTTGTTTTGGGCAGTGTCAATGAAATTCATCTCAAACAAAATCTGGTCCCTGTGTAAATTTCTGAGTTATTGTACCAGTAAGAAGTTTACCCAAATATATATAATTGTAATGAAAATATGTAATATTGGTAGAAGATGAAGTAGACCTGTTAATCCAACTAGCTGAAACCAGAATTATGTTTTTGAGTTTATAATATTTGACTGAGGGCGGGATTGAATAACTTTACCTAAATACATGGTGGCCTCATAGAGTTGTAATTTTCAATTAGAAAACTACCCTGAAGTTTTGTATTGTCAAAAAGAATTCAAGTTTCCTATTTCTTTTTTTTTAAAGAATTGTAGAATAAATGCTGTTTAGTTTCAGCCTCACTAGGAGCGGTTCTATTGACATTTCTAACATTTTCAGTATTATTAAAGGATTTGCCTCATTCCTCTTAGCCAATTGCTTTGGAACTCATTTAGTATATAATTACAAAAATATGTGTTCATGAATTAGCTCAGAAAGACAGTAGATGCCCAGCAGCTGAATATATAATAACATTCAGGAAGTGGAACAGCTGTGAGACTGTAAAGCAGAAGACTTCTTAAGCCTGTGTAAGGACACAGATTGTTTAGTGTAGCCGAGTAATCCTAGAGAAACAGAGCCATACACAGAGTAGGTAATGTGAAAATAAAGAGAAGCAGCTCTGAAATCTGTGATGTACCCGCTACATAGGGATAGATACACTGAACAAAAAGTTCATGAAACTTGCAAAGAGTCTGGGTTGGAGTCTTCTGGCTCTTTATCTTTTTGTGTGTTTTCATAGATACTCTCTTGTCATGAATAACTTCATATCACATAGAACTGAATAACCAATAAATGCTTTTTTTGGTGTATTTATTTCTACGCACTGCAGTCCTAGACCAATAGTGGTCCATGTAATATAGGTTGGGAAACATTAATAAGACCTATTGTTTGGTATTAGAATCAACATTTGCATTAGAATCATCAGTCTGAAGCTTGCCTGGGATGAGAATATACTATTAGATCATGGTAGATAATGTATTAGAGTTGGAATCTGTATCAAGAACTCCTATTTTTTGTTTTTCAGAATATAGTATGAAATGGTTCTGTTCAGGAACCTTATGATCTATGGTCAGGGAATCCAGGGTGTAGTGGTCGTGGTTTTGATATGCTTAAAATCTTAAGAAATTTGAACTCCTGGCTTTTCATAGTTTCTGTATTGAAGTAATAGCCTTGCAATGATTTAATGTTAGTGGTGATGACCAGTAAGTGCACTCTTCAGTGCAACAGAATTCAGAATTAGGGTACATGACCTAAAAATGCAAATTAAACACTTATAGCAATATTTTTCATCAGTAATATTTATGAATGATGCCAAGATTACTGTGAGAAGAACAGGAAAATGCTGCAGGCTTCTTTTTTTTTTTTTCCCCCTAAGGTGTTTGCATTGATACCTTTTGCTGAAGCATTTCTATATTACTTTTGAAAAGATAAACTTGAAACTAAAGAATAATTGCAATCTATTGCTGTTATGATTGAAAGATCACTCGACACTTTAGTGTTGACTATGGAGAGTTTTAAGATTTCAAGAAGGCTGTCATCACATCATTTACACAAACTTGTAAGTACTGCACTCCACGAGTGTTAGACTTAGAAGTTCAAAAACATACTTTTCCCCAATTTAATTGTAAATATATCACTGAAGTGACAATATTCTCTTTGTCCCATGGAACTACATTGAAGAAAGAACTGACAGGAGTCTGTGTCCTCTGTGACCTCTATTGGTCCCCTGTTGCCTGATGGAATTTTTTTGGTCGGAGTTAATTATATTTCTAATAAATTATTTGTGAAATTAATCTTTCTCCTACCTCCTCATTACACTTACTCATGTTGCTTACATCTGATTATTTTAGTCATTTCCTGTGAAGGAAACACTGTAGATGTCTCTTAGTGTCAGCTAATATAAATGGCCTACTTTGCATGTGGGCTTGAAACATGATGAAATCTATCTATTTTTAAAGGCAAATCACTTAGTTTTCTACTAATGCTTTATACAGGAGTACTGAGGTTTCATGTCCTAGTACCTCTGTGTCTAAAGCCCAAGAGCCTGTGAAAACCAGTAAGGCAAGGATCAGTGGAGGAAGCCTGAATACAGTCGTAAGATGACTGGTATGACATTGTCCATCTGCAGAACCACCTGATGGTTTAGCTTCAATGAGGGCTGTCACTTGGAATCAAGAGAAATTTTGTTTCTAAGTGGTCAGTCTGATGGGACTTGTCAAAAAGCATCAAACCCTGAATCTGTGCATATGTTGCTCTGCAATGATCTTTGGTGTAGTGCCTTAGTAAGATGGAGCATTCACTAAGTGTGCCCTCAATTCAATTCCTGGGTCATCTTGAGAAGCCATAAGCCTCTATTTGCCACTTTTCAGAATAATTGCTTATTTGTAGGCTCAGTGGGGTATCTGTGCTGTACCTACTAATCCTGCTGCATCCCCCTGTGCTTTTTAAATTCACTGCCAGTAGCGAGATACATGCAGAAGAGGATTCTGAATGGAAGGGCACATCTCCCTGTATCCTTGGTGTGTGCACCATTCTGCCCTGCAGTTCCTTTTACCTTGAGGGAACTTCCCGTTGGAGTGTGCAGCCCATTTGAGTTTGTATCTACGTATCTCACACAAGTCCTAGAACCAGACAGCAAAATTTAAAACCTACAGCTGTGGCAGTGTCAAACTATGGTCCAAAGTATGCTTTCAGTGTTACAGCCTGCATAGGAACTGCTGTCATAAAATGGTGTTCTTGTTTGCTCTATATCAGTAAGAGAAAGTTCCTGAAGGAAAAAAACCTGTGATAGTTTTTACTATTATATTTATTGATTAACTTCCATTGTTGGAAAACACTGTGGTGAACATTCGATCATAGGAATTGAAAACTCCCCTTACAGTGGTGTGTTTATAATGCAAATATTCTGTATTAACTACATGGCTTTTACTGAATAAAGTGGTAGATTTTTTTAACTGATGGTAATTCAAGGCAGTTTTATGCATACAGTGAGCAATCTAGCTTTAGGCCTTTATGTGATTGTGCCAAAATGTGTGGTGTTGTATCTGCTGATGGACTTGATCCTAGTGCATTGTGTAACTCTGGACAGTGTCTTAAAAGTGACTTTTACTTTCTCTTGTTTGGTCTTTGTTTTGGTTTTGATTTGTTTGGGTTTTTTTTTGTGTGTGTGTGTTCCCCCCAAACATTTATATTCAATATATTCATCAAAGTACTGAATTTTCTCTTAAAGCATACTGAAGAGTAGAATTTACTCCAGTTCAGGAGAACACAGATCCCGGGGACTATATGTCTTCTGTTTTAAATCTTTACCACATAACTGATGATATTTACCCACCAATAATTTAAGAGGGAATTTGCAGTCTTATTCAGGAAAGAATACTTACTGAAGTCAGAGGGACTTCCCACTTCAGTGCTTTCCTGAATATATTGAGAGAGACTCCAGCATATGCTCAAGTGTTTTCTTGAGCTGGGACTTTAAAAGGGTTTATAAAATGAAAAGGCAGTATTAATTGTAGACATTATTAAATACTCAGACTAATATTATTATGTAGAGATTTTATTCAGCAGTATCACATCTCCATAAAATTTACTTCTTCAAATGACTCTCTTGCAGTCATTACAGTAATTTCGTGGAAATATAGACACTGTCACTCCAGAAACACTGGCTCTTCTAATTTCATGATTTCACACAGCTACTGGTTCAGACAAACACAAATGTTATTTTTGCCTGTCTTGCTTTGCTCATGAATATCCTAACTTAATAAAGAGCTATTTGTGGTAGAAGTTAGTTAATTCTTGATCCCACTGGTAGTAAGATTATACTTAGCATAAGCCAGTTTGTTGGCAGTTTTTAATGTTTCAGCTTGTGTAGTTCTTTTCACATCAACTCATTCTACATTAAATATATATATGATTTCTAAGCAGCAGCAATTTCATATATAGCCATAATGTTGATGAGGAGATGTTAAGACTTTTCAGTGTCACAGCTTCTTCCTGTTACAGGAATGTCTTCATTAGACAATGCACATCAACAAATAAATAGCTAGTATTTCTCACTAGATGAAATAAAAAAAAAAAAACAAAACTAAACTAAATTAGGTAGTAACAGCAAGACTAAATAGCTTTTATTATTTAATGCACACAACATCTATATCAACACTGTGTTACTGCTATTCCTTGTTAACAGAATAAAAACCTGATATCATTACATGAATTCATGCCTGAAACCTAAAGGTCTGTAGAAGATCTCAGAAATATTAAAGATCTAGGACTTAGAGGAAAAAAGACCCCATACCTCTTGAATAGTCAGTGCAGCCTCTGGAAATAAAATGGACTATTACCTTTTAATGATCCAGAGAATAAGCAAATCTTTTTAATGATGCCTAGTCATGCATTTTCTGCCATCTGGGATGCATTAGAAATTGTCAGGTCAAATGCATAGGTGTACAGATGTCTTCCAAAGGGAGCTTTTCCAGGGCTTGTGGTTTGGAGCTACAATTTTGTTAGACTTTGGAAGTGTTAGGTCTACTACTGCGTTAATTTTTTTTCAGGCAAATACTCCATGTATTTAGCACTATGAATTTCTCTTACCTTCTCTTCACCAAACATCTTAGGAAGATGCTACATTTTTCTTTTGAAATTTTTTAAAATGATGTTTCAATATTTAATCAAAATTATTATTCCTTCCAAAAATGTGTTTCTTTTTCCACTTTCCAGAAGTTGGGTCCATTTATATCTTTTCACATGCTAGGGCAAATTTTTAAAATCCTTGTATTTGATGCAAATATAGAAATGCCTTCTTTATTAGCTGAACTGAAAATTTCTTATTTATGCAGCTGCATTTCATTAATATTGAAATATTTTTTTTTCCATTTATACACAATGGGGATGAAGCTCTAAATATCTGGACTATATATGCGTAAAGAATTGAGGCATTTTACTTTGCTCTTGTCATTGAAAGTAACCTTGAAATCTTTCTAGAATTATCACTGCCTGAAATGATGAATAAGTTGTCAGTGATAGTGCTTGATTGACAAGGAATTGGCAATGCATGTACAATAAATGTGAGGGAGCTTTCTTCTAAGGAAGAGAGCAGGATGGCTGACCATGTATCTATCCATATCTTTATCTAAAAATTATATCATGACTGACAGCTGGTGCCTTTAGTATGTTCAGGAATTTACTGCAGTGGTAAAAGCTCGTTATTGCTTCGTTAGTGGAATATGCTACCAGTTCTTCAGGTCCACATTATATAAATTCATTTTTCATGAAAGTATGTTTTCTAAGCCTGACCAAGCAATGCATTTACATTCACACAGTCCCCATTTTACCAAAATACTCTACAGAGCTAAACGGATGGTAGGCAATGAGGAAGAGAGAAAAAATAATTAATACGCCAGTATCTCTGACTGTAGGTGGAATTCCACTCATGTTTGTAGAATTCTAGAAATTCATACTGTATTGTATCTTCTAGACAAATCAGCTGACTCCTTGTTTTCAAGTGTTTCTGTTTGTCATAAACATAACTGCCCATAACAACTAGTTGCATTATTTTTGTCTGTTCTCGATTTTTTTGGTAAAAGTTATCAATTTTCCATTCAGGAACATGAGCTATTCTGGTATATCCCAAAAACCACTCCTCAGTAAGAGCAGATTTCTTTTTGTACCTCATTTTCTTTCTGCACGGAGGAACAGCAGTATGGCAAGATTTATGTGTTGAATGAGGACAAAAAGTAAATGCATCCAATAGGTATATTTGATTTATAACATTTCAGGAATGGTTCATTTCTTATGTAAAATAAAGACAAAAATGTAAAAATAACAGCAAAGCTTTCAACTGAAAGCTAAAAAAAAAGACAATAAATGTAATTAAAAATCCCATTTTTTTCAGCTATCCTTATTTCCCAGAATGACTTTGTTAATGACTAGAAAGTAAGTGAAATGGAATCGATAGCTCATCTCCTCTTTGTTGTAATCATTACCTAGTAGTTTGGGGGTTTTAAAACCTTTTATCTCTTTTTAGTCTTTATTCTGTGTGTCAAATGTAGTCACTTTCTGGATTATATGCTTCATAACACTCCAAAATACACTTCTATGAAATAAGTATTGCTGAGTTCAACTCAGATATATACTAGCTTAAATTCTTCATCCTGTGAGGTAAAGAGGTTTGAGAGAGAGGTTAGAAGAAAAGGTTACAGTAGAATGCTTCTAGCCTTTACAGAACAATGTATTATCAAATTAAATCATGTAGACTCATGGCTTGTTTTACTTTTGGCAAAAGAAAGATTCAGGGGCAGAGTTTAGTGTCTCAGCTTCTTTCACAAATGATATCCCCTTATTCTCAGGTATCTTAAAAGGTGAATTTATAAGTTAAAGTTGGTAATACTGTACCTTCTCTACTTACTTCTTGTCCATTCCTAAGTAAAAAAAAGAAATAAATTTTAAAAGGCACAGGGTAGCTGTATTTTTCCTGCCCTTTATCTATCTACATCTGTTGTTTCACTAGAGAATACTCACCTGTAAGTTTCTGCTTTGACTGTGGCTGTTCTGAACTCTGTGACGGCTACATAAGAGAAAAGGATGAATTTTCTGTGAAGGCAGAGGATACTGTATGGTTTCTCCAATGGAATTCAGGACTTGAGAGTCTTGATCTACTGTTCTGCAGCTTTCTATGAAATAAGTACTATTTACAAATCTTGAGGTAGAAAACATCAGAATTAAGAAGTGCTTATCAAAGAGACGCATGTTACAGATGAAATTTTTGGCATGCCGTTTAAATTGGTGCCATTTGTTGGGATGTGTGTGTGTTTATTTGCACACAGACATGTAAAGGCACACTATGCTGCAAATTGTGTCATGACAACCACTGTGCTATTTTAATAAGAGCCTAAAGTTTCAGAGTGGATTTCAGATACTGAATCAAATATTCTGTCAGCATATTGTTCCTCCTCTGTAGCCACCAGTGTGGAGTAGGAAGTCTAGTGTTTTTATAGGAAGTCTAGTGTTTAAAGGAAAAGGTGATATTTTTTCTTGAAGAATTGATTTAATGCAGTGAGTGATTCCATGTGAAAGTGCCCCTGCATGTGGTTATACACATGCATGTAACTGAATGTGTAGGATAGAGTTGTTGATAGGCAGAGATTAAACAGTAGCAATCCTCCATAAATTATTGACAGGGCTTTCTCAGAAGCAGCAGCATGGCAGAGGAGTTACCTCTGTGTTATCCAGCTACCACGACAACAAAGCAGATGGGGAACAGATATATGCTAGATTAAAATGTTTGTCTAATACATCAGCATGCTGTAGCAGCTCCCCCAACACTGCTTCCAGCGAGCTGGCTCTCTGCACAGTCTGACTGCAGCCTCTCAGTTTGAGGCTTGGTACAGTCTTCTGACTTTGTAAGCCCAAATTAAATCAACCCTTGAAGAGTTTTGAACTTAGAGAGCCAGAGGAACAGGAAATGATTGTTCTCTGAGTTGTGTGACCTGTTTCTTCTTGACTGTCATGTTATAAACCGATTCCAGTGTTGTTCCTCCACTGTTAAGTACAACATTTGCTTAGCTGCTTTTGTGCCTCCTTTGTGCCACCCTGGGAAGGTGCCTGGGGTTCCCTTTCTCTGCTCAATATATAGATGTGTCTATCAGCCCTACCACACAAAAGCTGAAGGCATGAACAAGAGTGGCAGGAACAACTGTAGGAGAGTAGAGGAAGGCTAAAAGCATTCACAGGTAGACAGGTGATTTATGTATTCCTGTGTCCAAAATGCAAGCTGCCCTTAGGCAAAACCTAAGCTCGTGCTTATCTAAGACTTAAGGTTTAAATTCAGTACTTTTCCTCTGTGTCTGTAGGGAAGATTAGGTCTCATCCATGCTGGAGTGCTTCGACTAAATTTGACTCTGGCTGTTGGAAAGATTTACTAATAGGATTATGGCACAGCTGTGGAAACTACTGCTTCTGTTTTGGTTGGACATTTATGAGACAGACTCGGGGGGGGAATGAAAAAAAAAAGATTATTTTTTTTTTTTTACATAAGTGCTAGTGTGGATGATTGCAGATGTGGTGTCAGGGAGCAAGTTGTGCAATAGCAGAGTGTAAAGGCAGTGCTATGCCCCTCCCTGCCCTGTTACCTGCATGTGTGACTAAAACACCAACAGACAAGCACATAGCAAGCTTTACATCTTGCTTTCTTTTGAAAAAAAAAAAAAAAGTCACTGCAATAAATTGCTAAGCAGTTGTGTTGTGTTATGTGAAAGCTGTGTGGCATTGGTTACATTTCAAGGTCTCCTGTCTGTGTTTCTCTTCCAGGTTCAGGTTCTTCGCAATGCAGGGGAAGAAGTGACCCTAACTGTGTCCTTTCTGAAAAGAGCACCTGCTTTCCTCAAGCTGCCACTGAATGAAGATTGTGCATGTAAGCCTTTATTACTTGGCCAAAAGAAAACTCAATTCGGTGCTCTTGAATGCTTGCAGCTTCTGAAGCTACTGTGCATTGAGAGTGATTGACAGCAGCTTTTTTTGGTCAGCACTGCTGCCTGAATGTGAGCTGCTGGTATTGCCAGGTCTTGTAATAACAGTCACCTTAAGCAAAAAATTGCTATCTTTGCTTGAAAAACAGATCACCAGCCATTTGGGTGGTGTGGATCAGCAAAGTTGCAGGTGACAGTGGAATTTGCAATAGCTCACATCCTGATGCAGAGTATTTAAAAGCATTATTTCAGGCAGCGTCAGATAACATCTTAGTCTGAATGAGTTTTGTAAATGTGAAAATAAGCTTGTGTGTGTATATTTAGAGGGCTTAACTTTACCATTTAAAATTCAGAGGCTTTGGTGGAGGTGCCTGTCTACCTAAAAATAAATTACTCTGGGATGATTAGTATTTTGTTTAAGTCCAACCGAGTTTTAGTCAACTAGCCCCGTGAGAGACATATGGAGACAGCTGCCTTCCTTTAATTGTATTAAATTGTAAGTGTGGGTGCATAATTATAGACAGTTGCAGCATATCTAAGCATATTTATGTCAGCCTGTGCCTTTTGTCACTCCTGCGTTCCTTCTGCTTCTTAGCTCCTAAGAGGGTAAAATGAATTGCTTAATTTTTGAGCAACAAAACAATAAATATTTGATTTCAATACTTTTAGCCTTTGATTTTGAGTTAGTGGGAATTAAATAAACTAAATTATGAATTAATATTTTATACAATCATTTGTTGAAATAGTGTCTTTATCTGTCTCCTAGGTATTAAATTTTAGTGAGACAAGAAGAAATGTAGAACACCGTAGTCTTAGGTGAAAATGTATCCTGGTAGCTTTGTCCCTTTTATGAAGGGTTGCGGTATAAAAATTTACTCCGAGTAACGCACACAAACATGCAATTACATCGATCCTATCGTGTTGCTTTTTGAAATGTAGCACTGTAATTTGCTAAACTGTTACAAGAAAGTTAGAACTGTAACCCCTGAGAGCCACTAAAGCATTACCTGACTGGTTCCTTTCTGAAAACCAAGTACAGGAGGTACACGCTTTTCTTTATCATCAAATTTACAAAATGCTTTGGGTTTTTTCCTTACTAAACAGATTAATAACATTTTTAAGCAAAGTACCAGGGGAGGGATTGTTGAGCTCAGCTAAAGTGGCACTCTGCTTACACCACAGTAGAGATAACTGAATGGAGAAAGTAGATGAATGTTTGCTGTGACAAAGCTAGTGAGGGGAGGACAATACATACACAGAGACAACCCCAAATTTGATCTATGGCATTATAGATCAATAAAGATTTTCTGGTGTTTTCCTGTTTGTATTAGGTGCCCCCAGTGACCAAAGCAGTGGCACATCCTCTCCCCTGTGTGACAGTGGTTTGCATCTGAACTACCATCCCAACAACACGGTAAGAGCTTGTATTTCTTTGATGGAAATACACAGGAACATAGTAATGCTGTGATAGCTAGATGGCAGTAACTAATAAAGGGCAGCAACGTGGGACAAACTCTAATTAACACTGGAGATAGACAGTTTCTTAGGGGGAAAAATATTTCTATAATTCTCCCTAGATTAAATTCTGCTCAAGACCAGGATGTGGTTCTTATCTCAGATATCCCCTTGTAATGGGACGAGAATGCCTCATAAAACCAAATGAGACCTCTGTATGAATTCCTAAATTATGTACAGCTTTTATGTCATGGCCCTTCCTTATTCTCAGAATATTCTCTAGAATGCTTTATGACTTCTGGCCATAGTCTATTTCTTAATTTATAGCCCTGGTGATTCGCATGAAGGAGACATAACTCAGAATTTGAAGTAGACAGGACTGATTTTGGTCGTTGGTCAATAATTCAGAATTATGGTAGGGTTAACATTTCTTTTACAACTAGATAGAGGCTTACAGTTTGCCTCTAAACTTTATGTCACATTTCAGCTTTTTCCTCAGGTTTAATCACAGCTAAAAAAAGATTCCTGAGTGTGGGCAGAAAATGTTAAAAATTCAGGACAGTGTTCAAAACAACACTTATGAAAAGCCTGCGGTTCAGATCAGTTGATGTCCATAGTGACCCTTTATCCTATACACATAAAAGACATATATGTAGTAAAGTTAAGTTAGCAAAGCTGTATAATTCCATAGATCTTACACAAAAAAAACCCCACACTCTGGAAAAAAAAAAAATAAGGTGTACTTATATTTGTAATATTTATTTTATAGAAGATAAAGGCAAGAAAAATTATGATGTCCGAGATTAAAAAATGGTAAATGATGCAAGATCATTAGGTACCATTTTACTGATGTACTAAAAGTACTATATACATGTCAGTGAGGATCATGCTTCTTCAGAAAAATAACATCATCACTAGCACAGTTTTGTAAAGCTCTTTATAAAGAAAGGAAGATGTGTCATTCTTAGAATTAAATGTTTATCATTCACTTTTTATAAGCATTTCTCATTTAAATTTGTAATCTGTACTAGTGAAATTAGACTGTAGATATTTAAATATTCCTTCTTTGTAAATATTGATAAATATGATAAAATTCAGTTTTCATAGAAGTAATGTCTTGTGCACATGGATAAATTATTCATCTTAAGCATCTATGACTAAACAATTTGTATCCCATGTTAAATCCCATTCACAATTACTAGGTTTCCAGGAGTTGTCATGACAATAGATATGTTTGTAAACGTGGTACAGATCCACAGGAAGCAGCTGAATAATGTAGAGATCACCTTTATTCAGGGTACAGGTGTAAAACTAGTAGTTGATGTTGTGATATGTAGTAAATATTCACTTCTGTTCATGACTTGTAGTTTCAAAAAAAGGACACAATCTGTTTTTAGAATACTGTTCCTCACACTTCTTCTAAGCATATTGATGTTGAGGTTTATATAGATTTGTTTTATTTGTGAGAAAAGAGTTCAGAATCTCTCCAGCTCTAGCTAAAACTGATGCCAAATGATTTGGGGAAAGAGGAATGCCCGATGATATATAGTCTTTGAAATCTATTTCTGTCTTTCCAAATCTGCTGAGTACTTATAATGAAGCCCAAAACTGAGAAGGACCTTTTAATCTTTTCCAGGATACGTTATCGTGTTCCTCATGGCCAGCATCCCCAGGACTTAGGTGGGAGAAAAGGTGGTGTGATCTCCGATTAATTCCACTCCTTCATTCACGGTTTTCCCAGTACCTTCCAGGAGCAGATTTGTGCAGGTAAAGAAGTTCAGAAAGTTGAAACTTGACTTCTTGGTTGACAGATACAAGCCTTAGGGAGTTGCCTTGTTAGAGGAGTGGCATTATTAGTTCCACTGCAGCTGTCAGAGACATGAAACATAGGAGCTTTGATAACAGTCTGGGTCCACCTCAGCCCATATCTGCTCTACTATGAGCCTGGACCAAGTTTGTGGGAAAATTTGTGGTCTTCACCCCTTGCACCTGGTGGTCAGCACGTTTCTCAGTTTGAGATTGTGTGTAGGTCATCACATTTAGTAACTGCTGATGCCTCCCTCCTTAAGTCTTCTTTCCAAGATGTTTTTTTTTTAATATACCTTTGATTTTTTGCAATGCACTGCGGTGTTGAGTTCTGCAATGTAATTATGTTGGGTTTTGGTTTCTTTTTTTTTTTTGTTTCTTTCATTTTGGGTTTGTTAGTTGTTATTTTTGGGGGGGAGGGTGGTGGTTTGTTTTTTTTTTAAATCTCTCACCTGATAACTTCCTTGGGTGAAATAATATTTTCTCTGGGAGTAGCAAGGGCTGACTACCTCATGAGGAAAGTGAGCCAAGAGCAGAGGGTAGCAGCAGGCCTGGATGAGTGTCCACATAGACAAGGGCTCCATCTGACTGCCTCCAGTGCAGGAGCACAGCAAGCATAGGAGTGGGCTTCAGATGACTCCATCGTGGTGAGATTGGGCTCAGGGCAGGCTGGGAAGGAGGTCCACAGGTCAGGTCTAAATGAGTGAGGTACACATCCAGGCACGGCTATAGCTGCAGCCATATTCAGGCAAGGACCAAGGGCCAGAGTGTCAGCTGATACACAGCCCCCGAGCGAAGGGATGACAGGTCCCTCACTCAACCACTTTCTTTCACAGCAGCCTGATCCCGCATCCCACAGCCATGCCATGGCAGAGTTGGCCTCAAGCACAGGCAGTCAATCCCCCGTGAGGGGTAAGAGGGTGGACTATGGACTCTGACCATTGTATCAAGAGAAATGCTAAACAAGCATTTTTGATTCCCGCTTTCGTAACTTGAGATGACTTTCTTCTGTTTTCCAGTTTGAAGGATCTCCTTTTAGAGAACCCTTCTGTAGCCCTCATTATCCTTGCTACTCTCTCTGTTTTGTAATTCTAATACATCTTCTGTGAGAGAAGGTGATCAGGACTGCAGAGAGGATCCCTCTTGATTTATATTAAGACATAACGATGTTTTCCTTTTTTTTTTTTTCCCTGTTCTTGTCTTTGCAATAATCTTTTAGGCTGTCCCTGAGCACTAAGGTGTTGGTTTTCAGAGAATTGTTTATAGTAACTCTTGCTTTTTTTCCTTGCTGTTTTTCTATCTACAACAAGGTTCTTTGATGCTCACACATAGCTAAGGTTATTTTTACCAATATGTGTTACTTTGCATTTATTAACATCAGATTTCATTGCCTTCTGTCTCCCAATCAGTGGTGGACCTCTCCAAAGTTCACAGTCAGGTTTAAATTTATTGCATCATATAGACATATAACTTGTCATTGTCTAATTTAATATCCTAATAAATCAGAAGTCAGAAAGGAAGGCAAGAATATTCTGGAATTGTTGCTGGTTTTCAAGCATTATGCATTTAAATATAAAAGAAAGTAGCTACTAAATCCAACAAGTCCAAAAAATAAAGATCCAAAAGTAAGATCATACTTGTTCAAAGGTTTGAATACCTAGGTGTTGTGTGGATTAATGTATCACCTGTATACGTGAAGAATGATGTTCTGATAATTAACAAACTCTGCAAGTTCCAGTATGCAAGTCATTAACTGGAGGACAGCCGTCTACAGCTACAGAGTGTGTTTCTCTAGTGCTCTTACTTCTAACCCATCAGAAACATTAACTCTCATAATAAGCACAAAGGACATATTTATGAGGCTATGAGGCCATACAAATTGAAATAAACTCCATCTTTTCCCTGTAGCCTTTGTCTGCCAGCTTAGATGTGTGAGTCTGGGGAGAATAGTGTGTTATGCTATACCCTGATGGTTCATCAGGCATTAGCAGTTTAAAATTTCCTGTTCCTCCACTCATACACATGTAAAATTACCTAGTTAATACAGAAAAGCTTCATTAATATTTCTGGAAAGAATGTTCTGTGAAAGAACTTCCCCAGTATCTTTTCACTGTTGTTATGCACACCCTTCCAGTATTTCTATGCATCCCATAGTCAAGTGAAACCACCTGCCCCTAGGGGTGATGGAGGGAAAGAGGAGTGTTCTTCAGCCTCAGTTTGGGGGATGAATTTCATTGTTTCATATCACAGCCTGCTTCCTTCTCACTGGTTCTCAGCAAGCATTTGAAAGTTTCCCAAAGGCCTCCCATGGTTTCACTTAACTCTAAGGGCTGTTGTTTCTTAGAAGTACACCACCTAGACCTGCCAGCCTTTTTCCTATTCACAGAGCTGAAATTAAAGCTGGTTAGGCAATAGTTGTTTCACCACTAGATAATTCTGAAGCTAAAAGCTGACTGCAACTTTTGACTGATATATGATAGCAGAATCATATTTACTTGGCTGCATGATCCTTGGTTTATTGAGGAACGATGGCTGGCCCAGGGAGTCAAGGTGTAAACCATCAACTGCAGTGGTTTATTGGCTGAACTGAAATGGATTATGATCTGATCACCACAGAAGCAGGAGGGTTTTTTTGAAATTCTGTGAAAACCTTCAGGTCACTGTTTAACAATGGTCGAAAGAGAAATAACTTAGGGCATGAAGCATAAAGGGCCCAAAAGTCCTAACAGTCAAATCTGAGATCTCTTCTGCTGTATACGTCAGATAATATTGAACAGAACTACTCACATGGAAAATTAGGACATATTCAACTATTCATAGATCTAGGGGTTTAAAATTCAGTCTTCTACATGCATTAAAGACAACCTTAAAGTGCACACTATGGAATTTGTACCTTACAGAGAAAGATTTTTAGGTAGCAATGACATTGAATTGTATATTTTTACAAAAAAAAAAACAACAATTCATACTCAAACCTTTAACTACTCTGATAATTTTCTCCTGTGTCCTTCTCTGCTGTCTAACATGAGAAAGTAAGAGCACTTAAAGGAAATAATAAAGTAGTATAAATATGAGAGAGGAAAAGGGGTTTTCTTCAAAAAAGACCAGAACCAACAGCTTATGTTGCTAGCAAGACAGATATAAGAGTCTTTTAAATTAATGTAAACACTTTTAGATTTGACTCCCTCTCAAAATTTGTTATGAGAGAAAGGTAGATAATTTTCAAAAGAGATTGCTATAAAGAGCAACATTAAGGGAAGGACAATGAAAATAATATAAGAAATGGAATTCAGTTCATTACATTTTCTGTAGTTACATTTTAGAAGGCTGTTTTCACTATATAAAGCCCAACAACTTTTTATGGTTCAGAGATTTGGAAGGACTGGCACAGAAATACATCATTAACACACACACTATTATGCCTCGTGATGGTATTCTAGCTTTTCTAGTGGGATGCTTGAGATGCACGAATTCCAGCGGGTATTAATGTAAAATTCCAGGCATTCGGGGTAATCTTGGAAAGCTTATTAATTTCAAATATAACTCTTGAGTTCAAGAAGGCACAGAACTTAAGATGTGTAGTTGAATAAGAATTCATCTCATCTTTTTTTCTCTGTGCTAAGTGATTCATCTATTTGCTCTATATAATACAAAACTTGTATTTCATACCTAGTTTTTCAGGTTTACGTGGTAGTATGGATCTTGACTGGTAGACTGATTCAATTACAGTAACCTAAGGCTAGCAACATCTACTGCCCAGACCCCATTCAGAAGTGATTTATTAGGTAGCCGTGCATCTTACAGTCTGTGCTTGTTGATACTTGAGCAAGAACATTCTGGATGAATGGTTTTCTATGTGCACAGATCAAATACCTGGGAACATTAGGAATGGTCTGATGCCCTGAATGCGTCAGATTCACTGTGTTTGTAGTCTAAGGGAAATTTGTGCATCAGGATTGAATCTGGAACATACTGGGTGTTCTTTGATAGTGTCACACATTAATAGATTCCTTGGATTCCTACTTGGGTTTACAACTGGCTAAGTAGAAAGAAGGGGAAGCCTGAAAATAATGCTGGTTTTCCTGAAACATATAATCAACAAATTTGTTTGAGCATAATGCTGTGCTCTTTATGTGAGGACTTATTTAGAATTTTCTTCTGGGATAATTTACAATTTATATTTATAGCCATTTAAAATAAAGGGTATAGTAAACAAGTCCTGGCTACATTACCTGAAGATGCTTGAAGTAAATCTTCCTCAAAACCTTTACCTGAAGAATTATTGTGAAAATGAGTCACTGAAAGAAGTAGCTCTCAGTTGTACCTTTGGATTTTAAGGAAAAATCACGACCTGTGTGAAAAGGCAACTAAACTGATAAGCTAGCTGATGGATTTAGATAAACCACTGATCTCTGCATGATAGTGTGAGGATATATAAGCCTCCTATGGGAGCTGGTTTCCGTGATGGAACTCTTGAAGCAAAAGCATGGCTTTAACTCATTTTTAATGCTTCCCATAACTGAAGAAAAAGCCTGTACTTGACATGGATGCAGCAAAAACCTTTATGGTAGAGAGAGGTATTAGTGCTACATTCGACACCACTAGAATGTAATTTCAAGAAGTAAAAAGAAACATTTTGCAGAATGGATATCTGGTTTGAGATATCAGAAAGTGTCACAATGACACTCAGTTTTACACCGAAAATAATGCTCAGTTTGTCTCAGCCATTCTCAGAGAATCTGAATGATGTGCTTAATTTTGAACCAGGAATTGATCAGTAATGGATCTGTTTGTAGCAGAATGCCATTGATTTTCTCTGTATATTTAGTAATCTCATACTCTGGGATATGGATTAATATTGAGGTTCTGAAGCTGAAGACCTATGAGTCTTCCAAGGCCTGTTAGCCTAGAAGGCTATTTACTGAAGAAATAAGATTTGTTACTGCTTTAGCATCTGAAAGTTTTCTCTTGTTCTAAAACTGCTCAGCATTCAGCTGTGGAAAGTCAGTTTATAATGCATGACAGATTATCATGTAGGTGCCCATATTGGTGCAGGGATGGAGGCACCCAGATGGTCGCTGCTTTTGTCACTGGATGTCTCTTGACATTCCTGTTTTTTCTACTAATGATCCTGTATTCCAAAATGCAACTGGAAAAATCATTAATGCTACCCAATAGATTTCAAATTCTCCAGCTTTTCTATCTGTAGTTTAGAAGTGGATCAAAATTCTACAACCACGAGCAGCCAGTAAGGTGTATCCAGACAGGAATCTTACAGCACTTTAGCCATGTATTAGAAAAATGAAACAGAAGTTGAGAAAAGGGTACTGTACTCCACTGAATTTCTAAATGATTGCCTACTGTGTCCAGTACCTACTTCCCTTCTCTATCATCTTCAGCATTTTGGTATGCATCAGTTATTTTCACTTGTTTAGCTTCTGAAGTCACACAGTGTTGGTCAAGGTTCCATGGAGCTAGTCTATTGAATACTTTTTTATAGCTTTATGGAAACTTAATATAGTCTGAGTTGACCTTTTAGCATGATCTTTTTAATATGTCAGGTATTTATAAAACAAGAAAACCAGCAATTTATCGGTGTTCAGTGGCTGACCTTTGTTGTAGTTGAAAGAAAAGCATTTCTACAAGTATTGTTAAGATGCTGTGCTAGAACAGATGAAATTTTCTTCTGACCTGATCTGTTATGACATGTCTATAGGCAAAATGCGTTCCAAGTAATTGCTGTGGATGGGGTTTGCAGTGGAATAATTCAGTGTCTCTCTGCTGAAGACTGTATTGACTGGCTACAAGCAATAGCAAGTAACATTTCCAACCTCACAAAGCACAATGTAAGTATGGATCCAAGTAAGCCAGAAGGTTTCCCAGTCATATTTGATTGTAACTGTCATAAAAGCCTAATGGGTTCACACACAGAATTATCTGCATATAAACAGTGCTTGAGGCTGTCTGAGAGAAGTCAACTCAAGTTTGTCATCAAATCAGACTTTGCGAGAAATCATTGAATGGGAAAATATTCTCCCCTACAGCCATATAGTTCTCTTCATCACTATCAGAGTTATTTGCTTCTTAGCAATACCAGCTAGCATTAGAAACAAAGACCAGACAGGGGAGAAAGCCCGGTGTAATGGGTAAGCACTTATAAAAGCAAAAAGCTCTGTAGTTTCCTGATAGTTTGAGAAAGCATAACTGTATAAAGACTGGTATAATTAGATCTGAATTAGATATTAGGTCTGGTTAGGTATCATTTCACATAAGGAGAACAGCAAGGTGCTCCTGTGATATAGATACGGATGTTTATTATCAGCAAAGTCTAAATGCCTTTATGCTTCATGCACTGTACTTTCATGATCTGATCTTGTGGGATAGATACCACTTTTTACTGAAGCAAGAATAGGTGTTATGCAAAAGTTTTGCCAAAGTATTAGTAAGTTCAATTGAAAGGTCTTCTGGACCTGCCTAGGATGCATTTTGCATTTGATAGATGACATGTTATTTTTCCTGTAGAAGTCTGCATGGTACCTTTCCTGTTCTTCCTCAGAAAAATACAGGACACATAGGTAACTCCACTGCGTTGAACTGAGTTATATCAAGAAAGCCCTTGAGCATTAAATTTGTATTCTCAGATTTCCTTAAATTGGTTTTAGCCTCCCAGACCTACATCTGAATTTGCTTGTGTTTCAAATACAAGGAACACATTGAAAGAAGTTGCATTTCTTAGAGAAATATATTCAAGAAATAAAACTATGTTCCATCTGGCAGCAATATCTAAAAGTCATTGTATTATAAAAACATGACAGACGTGAATTCATCCACCATCTGCAGGCTTTGTGCACTATAAGCCAACTTTATGGCTATTTATTCATCCTTACAATGCTGTTGCATTACAGAACCTTTCTTGTCTCACTAGGCATGCTGACAACAAGGTTGCTAGTATTTGCTCTTGCCATCTTTAGTTCAGACTATTAATGATTCTTGCTACCTAAAGTAGTGTATTTGTTTACTTACAATAGCTGGATGCACCTAAATTTTATCTGATAATTCTTTCTGTAGCTCTGATGAGACTATAATTATGATTGCTTAGTGTAAATGGAATTTTGGTAATGCACTGTTGTTATATATTTTCAGTGTTTTGAAAATGAGTACAGTATATAATTCTACACTAGTTTCCATAAAACACAGAAGCAATGTAGCTGATGGTTTATGAGATAGCAATAGCAAATTATACAACTGTTACAACGATCTTTGTATTTACTTTATCACAAAGACATCCTGTAAGGTAACTGTGAGAGTTAGGGATTGTGACAATTACCCATCAATCTATTCTTAGAATTGTCCTAATTGTTCATAGCTCATATGAATTTATAGAAACCAATGAGACTTTCTTTCCTGTAATATACTTTTCTTTTAAATTGTCAGTTGCCAGAAAGAATTAGTTATTTGACAGTATATGTGATAGGTGGATATAAGAGACATTAGAGACACAGAGGGAGGAAAAAAACCAAACTGCTGCTTGGAACAATGATTAGATATGATTAGAGGTCTCTATATTTTCTTACTTTACAAGATGGTTATTGACATCCACATACTGTTGATGTTAGCATTTTTCCTCTGAGAGAGGCATTTACTCACAGTTATTCTCCCTTACGTGACACCCAGTACCAAAGCAACAAAGAGAGTACAAGACTTCATTTGAACTTCTGGACAAATTGACTGGTGGTTAGTTTCAGTTAACTTCTAATTTCAGTCTAGAGGTTATGGAAAACAATCTTTTTCCTTTGAATATCATGTAGTTTATAGAAATAACTTGCACCTTCTCACATCTACCTTTTGAAAAAGAAGGAAGCGGGTGCAAAGTCTATCAAAACTAACTCCCTTCTGAATGCATTTCCCTTACCCATGTGTCATGTATGACTTTGTGGATTTGGGTAAGAATTATCTTGCCTAACTTCAAGCAGAATGTCCAAGGAGTGAGCCTTATGATTTACTTTTGACATCCATCTTATGATGAGTTTAGTTCCTTAGGACATGTCTTTCTTGCCATTGACTGATAAGGGACCCTAGGGTGGTGAGTTTAGACTTGGATACCTAAGGAGGTACATATATCCTGTCACGGGTGTCTCTGAGGGACCAGAGTGTGTTTCTCTGAATAAATCTGCCAAAGAAATGACTGGTTATTGTGACAGAAACAGAAAATCTGAATTATTATAGTTTTTCAGGCACAAGCTGGCTGAAAAAAACCTGCAAATGTGTGTGGGAAGAACATGACTTTCTCTCCCTATGTTCCCATATGTATCTTACAGCTGTGAAATGTGAGTCCCTGGCTCCAAGATCTCACACTTTGAGCCTGTGGTTCAATTAAATTTTTTTATGATAATGTCAAAATCTCTTCTGTCATGATCTACTATGGTCACATCTGACAGAAAAGTAGTGTGACTGCAGAATCATCTTTGTAGCCAGTACCTACCAAAGAACAAGAAGATAACAAAAAGGCAGGAGCAGAAAACAAACAATCAAACAAACCAACCCCAAAATGTCTTGGTATCAGCATCTGTGAAAGGCAGTGTGGCTAACGGAATACATGTAATGGAAGCTGGAAGATGCTTTCAATCATTGTACAGGGTGAGATGAAACTTGTGTTGTTACGCAGTGAGGGAGTTACAGTTTTACTGCAGAGATACAGAAAATCATATGCTGACTATTGCAGAAGAGATTAAAAAAAATCCGTGTGCTGACTGATCTAGTTGATTATAGAAATGTGAGTTAATATTGCACTAAAAATGAAGATGTGGTGAATCCATAAAGACCATTCATTTCTGAAGATGGATTCCTCTTGAGTCACTTGAGATACATCTGTGTTAAAGATTCATCAGTTTGAGCAATAGCCTCAAAAACCAGAGGGTTTATATTAAACCCAAAGTTTAGTCTAACCAAGCTTGAAACTGAAGTACATATGCTGAACATTGAATATGATAAATTGAACCTAGTCTTGGGAACTCCAGTTCCTCTGTTAATTGGTGAGGTAGAAAATGGTTTCACCTCTTTTTGTTGCCAGTTTGCATGGCAAACCAAAGATGATTAGAAAGGGAACAAGCTGCTGCTTTTATCTTCCTATCTCACGCTCAAGGTCTCATTTTTCAGTTCTGTTCCAATTCAGCTGTAAACTATTGTCTTTTCAATTAATTTTTAAACTGTATTCCTTTCTGTAGTAATTAATACTGATCTCTATTATTTACCATGTATTTTGTTAAAGATTGTTATGATGACAGTATCCAATAGATGACATAACTCTGTCTCATGAAAAGACTCCCAAACCATATGGTCTATAAAGATCATTATGTTTCAAGGCATCCCTAATTGGTGCAATTTTCAAGGGACTCTTAAGACAAAAATTTTAATGGCTTTAACAGGGATGAGATTTAACCCAAGTTCTTTTTCAAACTTGGTTCAATTGGAAATTGAGTGCCACAATATTCTATTTAAGTGCTGCCAAAATAAAATAAAGACAAAAAAAAACCCAAACCACAGAAGACAGAAGCTTTAGGCCTTTGTAACAGAAGAAAAGATACACATTGCAGTTAGAATCCTCTATGATATAGCTTAATAAAGTCTTTGGGGAATTACCCTCCCGACTCAGTATCTGTCACTCTTGCCTATTGTTTTCTCTGTGGCAGATTTTTATATAGTGAGAGCAATGATACTTTTTTCCCTTTCCTCTTCTATCATTTCCTTGGGAGACACTGCAGCAATTGCACGTTTATGCTACTTACCTTCAAGCTAGCACTTGACAGAGAAGAAACAACATAAGCTTCATCAGACAGGAGTGACAGGCAACTGAAGTAAGTTTGCCAAGCAGGAGGTGACAAAAATTTGGTTTTAAATTTATCTTGAGAATACCTGTAAGATCTTGCAAGATTTAGTTCACAGTAATTTCACTTTATTCCAACATGGTACACTTTCTGGGTAAAATAAAATGTATCTGTAAAACTAATGAGGCACACGTACATTGGTGGTGGAAGCATAACAATAGCATGAAAGCAGTAGGATTAAGAGGTCTACAATTTGAGTACGTGCATGGCACAGTATATGTGTTTTCCTGAGCATAAGCATTTATTTCAAACAAAGCTCAAAAGTTCAGTTGAAATCATGGCTTTAATCATATGCTTAAAATGTAATGCCTAATGAAAGAAGCTTTTGCTAAGAGGACAAATACATTTGTCCTCACTTTTGCTGGATAAAAGAGAGCAATAATACCTTGTCTTTACCAAGCTGAGGTTTGGGTAATTGTGTTGGGAATCTGGAAGTCACTAGGTAAAGGGAGAGGAAAAAAGTACAAAACTGGAGTAAAGAAAAATCAATCAGAATTGTGCGATCTGTTCCACTTGTGGGAAGAATAAAACATCACAGGACTACATTCAGTGTTTAGTAAGTTATTGAAATAAATTAGTAGTACATGTCTTGTTTTTTCTGGTGCGTACTACCACCAGACTGTACTGTTATGTTATAAGAATGTTATATTACTTGAATAAATCAATGTCACTCATAGGAAGTGAACAGATTTCACATATTATTTTTTTATTTGAGCTACCATGACGGATGATTAGGATGCTCTGATGTTAGTGATTTGGAGTTTTCAGGGATTTTCTGCTCTTAGATGCCCTGTGAATTGTGCACTACAATAATATTGAACTTGTTGCTGGTTACCAAGCTGTGCATGTTTGGAGCAAATCCAAAAAGATCAACATTAGTAGCAAACCTCATACGAAGATGTATTCTGTAGTTGTGCAAATGACAAATACTGTCTGTAATTTAGAATTGAAAGCCTTGTAAAATGAAGACCAAACCAACGGAAGATTATAAGAAGCCTTCAAAATGTTACTATTAGAACATTTTTTACATATATGATTTACTTTAACCAGGACAGAACTACTCAGATTAAATGTACATTAAGCTGTTCTGAAGCAGTGTTAGGCATTCAGGTGTCTACAGACTTCTGACACTTCAGGTTTTTTATTCTGCATCCCATACTCGACCTGGTAAAGGGAACCCCATAGAGGTGGTCATTCCAGTACTGGAACATTCAAAGGTCAGAACTGGATACACTTGTATCATACTGCTGTCATTTTTCTTTTCTGTATATGGCCCTCTTAAGGCACATAGATCTATGTGAATAAATGTAGTCAGTGCAGCATCAAAACTGCATAATTCAAATCTCTCCTATTATTTCCCCACCTTTTTTAATGCAGGATGTTACCAGTCTGACATTTATAAACACATCTGTTCTCTGTCACAGTTATCGAGTGTTACATATGGCCTTGTCTCATATTTACTTCTATTTTGTAGAATTTGCTGCATGTCTTATTTTACTAACTTGTTGCGTGTACTTTGTTGAAGGAGATGTTTTATATCCTCTTGGGTGTACTGATTTAGCTGCAAAGGGAAGATAAGTCTTGCCAGACTGTATTGCTGTTTCTCCAGTGCATTTCATCTGCACTTTCTAATAAATGTACCTGGGTGTCTAGCACATGGCATCAGGGAAATAATGCAAGAAAAGAACACTCCTTTGAGAAATATTTCTTCCAGTATAGTCACCTTATCTGGGAAATTTCTAGCAAGAAACTTCTGTCGTCTTAGTTAACACATTTGTTATGATACATTCTCATCATGGTGACAGCACGTATCATTAAGATATGCAATCTTGCAGTCTTGATTTTGAATGTACATTGTAAACTTCAATTAGTCATGATAGCTTTTCAGATTGAATAAAACTGCCTTTCTGTGCCAAACTTCTCCAAAATGTTACATCTCTTAATGCTGGGTTTAATAGTATCTTTCCAGTTTTGCTGCACATAGCAACACAAGTCTTGCAGCGGTCAATAATATCCAGTAAAAATATTACCATCTGTATTACTATAAATTGCCACTATACAGCTCTAAAACACAAATTAAGAGAAACAATGTCCTTAGAGACAGTAAAATCAAAACCCCTTATTTTAAAATATTCTTCAAACAGAAGATCCACAGTGTGACTGTTAAATGTAAGCCTTAAAAAAGAACCACATTACTGCTGAGAGAATATTCTTACAGTTTCATATATGATACTGTGGCACAGCAAAGAATTCCCTGCACTTTATCTGGTTCATGCAGCTCTTCACGGAGTCACATTAAATTGTGGCTTTGCACTAGTATTCAAGTAAAAGGAAAACATCAGAATATTCAATATGTTCTTTAATCTATGTAGGATTTATATGAAGCTCTGAGACTCTTTCTCTTCCTTCTTTCCATTATTATTGAGGGCTTAAGTTGTCATACTGTAATAAAGACTATAATCTGTTTAGTGATGAGACACTTTGGAGGATGTTGTACTTGCTGTCAACATCCCACCCTCCTGAAAGGTAAGAAACCTGTAATGAAGGAGAAAAAAACCCAACTCTCTTCATACATTTAAAGTGGCAGAGAAACGATGACAAGAATAAAGAAAGTAGGAGCCATCTGACTGGGAATGCAGGTAAGCCACTTGGGTTTTTGCAGAGAGGTAGCATGTGGAAAAGTAAGTACTCATTAGAAGTTGCCCTTTCCTGCCAAAATGCCAAGCTGCCCTTTCAGTAGCAGTTGGAGACTTCCAGCTACTTTAACCTAGTTTTTGTTGTGCAGTAACTGTTCAATATTCCACAGTGGGTTTATTTTAAGCGAAAGTATGTTGAAAGTGCCTGTTGAATGATAAAACAGCAACTAGGAACTGGGAGGCAAGAAAATAATCTTTACTTTGTTTCCCTCCTCTTTGCTATCTTAAGGAAAAAAAAACAAACCAAACCAAACATGAGTATCATTATTTGTATTTTAAAGTAAGGTTAGCTTGTTTTCACATCCCTTTCCTATTAACTCACTTAAAAAAATATTTTTAAGTGGCGTTTTCATCAAAATTTTGCCTTTCTTCCTCAACCAATTAAAAACAAAACAAAAAAAATATTGAAATGCACTCAAAAAGCCATAAAACACCCCGGGGAATACATTATTAGCAGGCTAATGTGTTGAAAGCACTTTCTCCATTTGTTTGTCTTGCTTCATAAAGTCCCATAGACATCCAGTGCATTCTTGCAGCTCAGAGCTTATGTTTGCCTGAGGAAGAGCGTGGACTCGGAAGAGGCAGAGGGCTGGGGGAGAAGACAGGAGTTTCAGTAATTCCAGGACAATTTCAAGAGGTTGGGACCAACAAGCCCAGCTGAGGGGCAATAGGCAAAGTGACAAATGACCTCTAGGCAGAAGGTGCTGCAGAAGAAATGAGCCCCAAATCTTTGAACGTGCTGTTTCTCTGCTAACAAAACGTGTTACGAGAGTCTGTGACATGTTTCTTATCTCCCAAAGTTCTTCCTGTAGTTAAATGGCAGGCAGCTGTGGGGAAGGTCAGAAAAGTCTGAAATTATAGCTGTGCCTCCGTGGATATCAACATGATTTCAGGGTTGTTTGGTGTTGGCTTTTTTTCCACCAGTTTGTTTATTTCAGAAAATGAGGTAATTCCATACAAAACTTATTTCAGAGACTATGCTTGAGATCCTGAAGTCAAAAAAAAAGCTGAGAATGCTGCAGCTCGGTTCATTCTTATTTCCCAATGCACGGTACTCTGAGACTTACTGCACTGAAGAATTATTTGTTTCCTTGGGGGATTTTTAACTTTTTAAACTGTTTATAATGACCATATGAGAGACTTTTTCTTTCTTTCTTTGTTAGGGGATTTTTTTATTATTTCCAAAAATATTTGAACCATTTTACAAGCTGAAAAAAGGTGTTTCACTAATTGCACCAATCAGGAACCGCAGTGCAGTGAAACAGAGGAAAATCTTCTTTACTACCTTGATGGAATCACTTGAGCCAACCTTGTTCTTAAATACCCCACCTTAGAAAGTAACATAAAGCACAGCTTCCATTGACTTCCTTTCAATAGCCTGATTTTCCACCATTTTGACAGTGTTCATTCATGAACTTACTGTTCATGAATGAAAATATTTAGTTTAAATAGTTTTCTTGAGTTAATTTAGGAACTTGCTGGCAAAGAGTCACTAAAAATAGGTTTGTTGGGGAACGTAGCTCCCTTTAACATGAGGGCCTTTTTGCTTTTCTGGATTTGTCCCAATTCTTCAGTATAAATAACTTTGAACTTTGCTAATGAAAGAAACAGAGGTCCCAAAGATGCAGTGTTCTTCCTCGAATCCTGAGTTTCATCAGGGTTATTTCACCCCAGAGAAAGAACAGTGTGAGATCATAGAATTAAACCCTATCCTTAAGGCTAAGGGAGGAAAACAAGTAGTAAACTGCTTTAATTTTACTTGTGTGTTATATATGTACATATATATACCAATTTTTACACAGAGAATACAATTTAATAGGTGAGCCAATTATCATTTATGCCTGCGTAGTCTGTAAGGAGAGCACTTTATGACTAAAGTGCACATACTGGGGTGCTAAACTTATTTTGCTGCAAGAGTTTCTGTGATAGGAAAGGTACTCACACATTTTTAGATACAGAGAATAAGGAAATCATAAAACTCTTCTGGAAAGGAGGCATCCAGGTAGTTAAAGAATGCCTGTTCATCTCACCTGTGACCATTTAATAATGGTTTAGTATCATAAAATGCAACATAAAATGCAGCCAAGGAAGAACTTGATGCCTGTTAATCCTTACACTTGCTTTAAGCTATAGTAGCAGAAAGATATGTAAGGTCAATGCAGATACACAGTTTATGTCTCCAATGTGATAAATTCTAGTTTTCTTCATGAGGCTACTTTTCAAATGTCACAAGACAAGCTTTATTTCCATTCTGAAGTACTGATAGATATTCTACTAGTCTTCCAGTATGATGCATTGAAACCTCATAGAAGATCAGTTTTGTAGCCCTTTGTGGCAATAAAACACTGACCATTTAAATAACAGGATAAAATGATTTTTTTCTTTGAATCAGAATGTTCAGAGGTAGACTTGAATCTGCAACTAGTCTGTGTAGAGGTGGCTTATGTGCACGTTTCAAAGGTTTCCTGTTGTACAGGCAATAATAAAAAACCAGAGTAAAATAGTACGTGTCCAGATTTCCTAAATGTTTATAATTCTACTGGTGAATGATCACTGAAACTTAACGTCAGTTCTCTCTAGGGAAGAATCCATTACCTGCCTAGCAGAAAACATTGTTTTCATTGTATATTGTTTTCATTTCCTAGGGTAATTTTGTATGGTAATAAAAGGATAAAAAACTTCCTATGGCATGTCAACATGCTGCAGCTTCTCACGTAATTCAGCTGATTTAACATTGTCAAAGGAGTTTTAGCAGTTTTTGTTTTCTAGTATTTGATTGCCAAGGTAGTAGGCTTTTTTTTCCCAACCGTTTTTTCTTATTATTTTTTATTTATTTATTTTTGGTAAAAATGTAGGAATTCAATGTGATTTTAATTAAGCAATCTCATAGAAATGGTAGGTCCTTGAGACATCATATCCACCCAACTCCCTAAATAGTCAATGGATAGAAGAAAATGTCTTTAAGACTTGAAGAAAGTGAACCAGTCCTCCTAACTTAGGCACTTACTTCTATCCCATTAACTGTCTAAAGAATGCAGGTATCTCCAGAGGGTAATTAAATCTCCTTGAATTAAGTGCCTACTTCTCTTTCTTCTAATAGGAAATGGCAAGGGAGTACTTTAGCATAATAGCCTATAGGTAGGAAGAGTCACCCTGACATGAGAGACAAGTGCTCTCTGTGCAGCTCAACTTGCAGGCCTGGTGCCACCTGTCACCCTGGCCAAAGGATGTCCAGAGACAGAGCAAGGCTCAGGCTCTGCTCCTCTTTCCAGAGGCTGTTCTCTTTGCTGTCCATTGAGCCACGTGTAAAATTCACACTGATGCTGTTTAGCAGGAGGCAGGGTTCTCATCCAGGCTATCTGATAGGACTAATCTGGTAGGAGTGCTTATCTCCTGCAGCCTGAGTACTATGTGTCCCATATCAGGGGTGAGTACTCTGATATTAGCTGCCATGACCGAACTGGATACAGTGCAGCTTTGATTTTTGCAGGTTTTTTTAACCCAACTCAGCTCACTAATCTCGTAAACAGTGCCATCCCCCAAACAGTTGTTTTAGCACAATTGAAAGACAGGTTGGGCACAGAGGGTGGATATAGAGGCAGGAAGAGAAAAATGAGCACAAAGTTCTGTAGCCAAGTTTGCCATGAAAGAGCAAATCAGCAAAACCAAGTTTCATATAGTTGTCTTCAACAGAGGATATTTTTTTCTACAAGTAGTAGCCCACATTGCTTTAGGGAAGTCAAGTTATTATTTTGTTTAATTTTATTTATTGTGGTTACTAAACTGTTCTTATCTCTACCTGCAAGTTTTATTCCCCCCCCCCGCCCCGAGTTCTCCTCCCTGTCTCACTAGGAGGTAGGAGTGAGCGAATGGATGGATGTGTGGTACTTGCTCTGGCTGGGGTTCAACCATGATATCTCTCTAGAAGGGAGAATAAATGAAAAGTTTAATCCTCCAAACTTTTAGTAAGGTTCATTTGATTATAAAATGTCCAGAGGATTGTGAATGTCTTTTTACTCAGGAGCATTCATGAAGAAAGGTACTGCCAAGGAGACAAAAGCAACTGATATTCAGACACTAGTTTTATTTCAGATTCCCTTTTTCTGTACTAATACCATTAGTCACCTCCATAAAATATTCTGAGGTGTCACAAACATTTTTCTCTTGTGGTTTTTTCTGAGATACCTCAGATGTCTGGAAGGAACTGAAGTTTATTATTGCAAGAGGAGTCATGGAATGCAACTATGAAGCCAAGGATATTAGCTTTATAGTTAATAAATATTATACAAGTGAGCAATGACAACAGAGATGTTTGGGCTTTCAGCAGCAAACGGTGTCATTCCCTTTACATACTCTTATATGATGCACATATTAGAGGGGGTGAATCTATTATTTTTGCCACTTGTTTTGTTCTTTGCCAGGCAGAAGAAAAACAAGCTACTCATAAACTTGTATTTGGTGCACATTCTATTTACATGTTGTAACAGTAGCAATATTAATTTTAAAGGTGTTTTTTGTTATATAGTAAATAGGGTGTTTAACAAGAAGCAATATGTCCTTAGGCTGCCACAATTACTATGTAGTTGTGAAGCTAAACATTGTTTTGCAGTTGCTCTTTAAATAATTGATGAATTATAGTTTGTATGCATGTTCAACATCAGAATTATTTCCTTTTGCACCAGATTAACATAAATGTATCTTGATATTGCTGTAGTCTATAATAATCTACACATTTTAAAATACTAGACTAGAGAAGACAAAATTCTAAAAGGCTTTTGACAAGCAGAGTATTTTAGAAGTTATTTACCTAATGAGATAGTCAGTGTACTCTACTGACTTTTTAGAAAAATATGCCTGCACCTTAATTAATCTACCTACCAGTGCTGCAGCCATTTGGAGATTAGCACGTTCATTTACAAACCAGTAACCAGAAATAGCATTTTCATCTCAAAATGTAATGAGCAGAAGGCATGAAAATATAGCATACAATAATAATAATAATAATAATAATAATAGAAGAATAGTTGCTAGGTTTGGACAGCAACTAGAACTCGCTGAGGCTTGCAGATGGTACTACCAGGAAATTAAGTTGCCATTTACATAGCTGGATAGGTTGCAGGCCAAACTTAGCTTAAAGCAATTATAACTGTCTGACCTCTATTTAGTCTTCTGATCCAAAACCCACGTCCCATTAGCTTTGTGAATCCGCAGAAGAACAAATCAAACCAAATCACAGCTTCTGCATTTTATGTTTACATTTTTTTTTAAACCCTAAAGACAGTCACAGAAACTTCCCCCTTGCTCCTGGTTATGATACCATTCATTCTTTACAGTGGAGTGACTTCGAAGGCAGTTTGCATCTTGACCAAGTCATCAGCACATAATAAAAATATCAACTTGCCACATTACTGGGCTGCGTAGCTCCAATGCCCGTGCTGTTTTTATCTGATCATAACTACCACTCTGAGGCATGTTTTTTTGTTTCTTTTGGATTTGAACAGACAAGAAACATTTAGCTCCAGAAACACAAACCTTTTAGCTGAAAAAAAAAAATATATATATCTTCTGAACACTGATGTCTTCTATCCCAAGCATTACAAGGCAAGAAAAGTTTCAACACTGCCACTCTTCATGTCAGTCTATCATCAGCTTCTTAGCAGTTCTTTGTATTGTTTGTCTCTGCTGCTCTATTTGCTCCTGTTATTTCACTGATTCTTCCTATAGGCCACAGAGGAAACTACCACTACGGTGTTACTAGTACTAAGGAATTCTTTTCATTTTAATATGGGAATATTTGTGTCATCAAAAATCAAAAGATAGCCATCGTTTCTGTAAGATTCATATACAAGTAGTACACTGGAAAGAAAATGAAGTTAAAGAAAGGACATGGCTAAATGATGAACTCTTGATGAAACTGAAACAGAGGAAAGTAATAGTAGAGTAGCATTTGTTACTAAAAGTGGGCTCAGAAAGTATTGCATGAGTATATAGAACCAGAAAGCTTTCCTCAGCTGAGAAGCAATAAGGGTGAAAATACACCAGTGATAACAGAGGCCAAGAAAATGGTTGGTTCACTGCATATTGAAAAGAAAATTATTGTTAGACAATGACAAGAAAGTCAAAGTATTGAATGTTCCTTTGGATCTGAATTTACTCAAAAGGTCAGTTTTAAACAGATGACTGTCACCACTTTTGAGTGTGACACAATCTTGAGTAATGTGGGAATACGTTAGAGACTGGAGAGGGGACTACTTCTAGATTAACAAGAAGACTTTTAAATACACATATTCTCAATAATTCTGTGTCCTAATTACATTATTGATAAGCTACAAAATATTGAACTTCTGTTTTAAACCAATTTGCTGAGCACAGAAAATTTCTAGCTGAAATAAGTAATAGAAAAGTAGAAATGATAAATTTTGAGTGCCTTGGAACACCCAATAAATATGGTTTCAGGGCAAAAACTGCCATTATATATCTATGACTTCATTTCATTGCTATTTTTTTCAGTCATGAACAGCTCAATACTAAATCTTTAGCAAACAGTACTGTATGTGGTAATACCCACCTAATTACTGCTAAGAACAGTTAGTACTCATAGTGCAAGAGTAATTACATATTTGATGCAGGTATTGCTGCCTTCATTCATCTTTGGGATGTTTTCCTCCTTGGGCTTTGAGGCTTACGCTCTCACAGCAGCCTATGCTTTATGAATAGGCGTGATATTATTCAGATATTTAATCGCTTCCTTCAGTTCTAAATTATCCAAATTACACACCATTCTGATATGTATTACTGTTTTAAGTGGTGTTATTAGGAGAATGTCAAGTTTATACAGCTAATTCCTACATCGTGACAATACATCTCAGTGTAACCACATTATATGTTGTGTTGTAGCTTGCTATACACATTACTATATAGCTTTGGGGTTCTTCTACTCATGGAACTGTCTTCATGGTTCATTATACCTTTGCTGAATAATTTGTCTCCTGATTTTCCTTTTAACTATAGTTCTATAGTAATTTTGTGAGCATGTGTGTGGCATGCTCTTTTCTTTCAGGAAGGATAATGTGCATGATTGATAACTAAGTCTTCAAGAGAGTAATGAGAGATGTTGGGAAAAAAAAATATAACAACTTGATTATTTTATTCCAGTATTTTAAGTGTCATAGGGACAATTTTTCCTTTGATACTGTTTTTTATTGTTGAAACAGAGAAGTTGACAGGAGTTGATATCTTGAAAAGATGAAATACTATTATTTTTATCTATTAACTTATGACATCATGTTATCCTTTGGACTACAAGAACTATTGATATAGAAAAAAATCTATGCTTTTGCCTTTAAAAATCTGTTTTACTGCTGAAATGCAATTAGACTGCAAGTTGCTGTTCTGAAATCTATTAACACAGATGCACTTTCAATGAAAGATGTTAAAAATGTTCCTTGAACTTTATATACCATGTAACAGCTCTGACTCATGCAGAAATATCTCATCTTTAAATGGCTTTAAAAAGTTATTTTCAAAGATGATATTTAGCCCAGTGTAATGCAGTGAAATTCAATAAAAGTTCATAGTTTTCTCATAGGCAAATCTGAAATGCACATTAAAGCAAAAGTAATCTTTAGATTTAATTGTTGTATCCTCAGTGCTTGTCTTAGTTATTCTTAATGCCAAAATATTTATACTTCATGAGTGGTAACTTTGGTTGATTCTTAATTATTCAAAACTCTTCCAGTTTAAGGATTTCAAGGTCATATCCAAGGCAGGAAAAATATACCATCTATTACTACCATGTCAATTTATTATTTTTGTTGTCAGAATTGAAACAGTCGTCAAGCTTCTTTAAGAAATAAAAAGTCTGAGCTTGAAAATGGATTGCATTCTGCAGAAAATTGTACTCTACCCTTTTTGATACTTTGATATATTCTGCCCTTTGGTGTGCCTTTCAGCTGTGGTTCCACAGATACACAGCTCTTCACACTCGTGTATTTGAGCATTCCTTTTCAGAAATATCAGAAGATTCTTCCATATTTACAAAGACTTTTGCTTGGTATTGTGGAATGAATTCTGAGATGAAACTGGAGATAAGTGAAAAGAACTGCATTCTTTAGAAGGGAACCAAATTTAAGGCATGTCCAAGCTACTGGCTCAGCATCTTGTTAAAAGAGAAGGTTAAGGAGAGTTTGGTCTTTCCTACTTAGGGCAATACAGAAGCTTTATTGCAAAAGAATTTCTTGCTGAAAACCAGCTCAACAGTCTAACTGAACACTGCTAGAGTCAGGCTGTGATTAACAAGGAACACTGGGAGCCCCTTGGTCTGTAAAGAGGAGGGACCTGGAGTATTTTACAAAATATGAGCATATGACCATTGGAAATAGAAATACTACAAAGGAATTTTGTAGTGTTGCAAGTGAAATTGAAAATGATTAGTTTATACAGATGAATGATGAGAAGTCAGCAGAAACAAGTACTGAAAAACTTAGGCTTTTAAACAATCTCAGTGACATGTGAAAATATTTATTAGTATAAAATTTAGCTGTTGTGTTAATACCTTA
Source organism: Chloroceryle amazona (assembly GCA_027560015.1). Classification (NCBI taxonomy): domain Eukaryota; kingdom Metazoa; phylum Chordata; class Aves; order Coraciiformes; family Cerylidae; genus Chloroceryle; species Chloroceryle amazona. The sequence goes on along the minus strand of JANHFX010022909.1, from coordinate 90,630 downwards.
TACATTATCATGTGAGCCTAATGTCTCAATATATTCATACAATTTCATATTGTGTCAACTGAATTATTTAAGTAAAGTAATACCAGGTGATTTATTTTTAGCTTACTTGCAAGCAGTTTATCTGGTGCTGTCAGCCAAATTGTCTCATAAATACTGCTATTCTTCCTGAGAGCTCCAGGAGAATAAAAGTGTATAATTCTTTTAGACAGAAAAAGTGAAATGTGACACAATACAAAGATGTTCCTGTAATTTTATTTTTATTCCACTCAAACTGTAGTAAACAAACTTGGGTTGGTGGAAGCTATAATACCTGTAAAGACTACAGGAAGCCTGTTTAGCTTCATTGCCTCAGGTAAAGAAAGGCATCCACTGGCCAATTTATTGAACTTTGTCAGCAGGACTTTGTTTAGATTGATATGCTATCGTATAAGTATTAAACGTATTTTTAAAATCACTAGCTACATTTCTATGGGGCATTAGGTTCTGGTAGGAGGTTAAATTGTCCCATGTGTTAGATCCAATTGTATAAAATTCCCCATTTCTTCTGCTGTTTTACTCTCCTCTTTATCTTATTTAGTACAAGACTGTGAATTGCAAATGTTGTTATCTCTTCCAAAGTGAGGAGTCTTGAAATAATGCAAACCTTAGCAAACTGTGGACTCTTCATGGGCAAGGTCAGAAGCCTGCCCATAGACTGAGAGAGTAGGAACAAAACAGATTTAGCTGCGGTCTTCAACAAACTGCTTCTCATTCTGTTTCAGCCAAGTCAGAGTGAAAAGGCCAGGTTGGCAAGAGAGAAGTCGAGGACACACGTGACTGAGTAAAAATGCAACTTAAAATCTGTGAATAGGACTTCTAGGCAGAGGGAAAATGAGGAAAGTAATGAGCTTCAACAAGTATACCATATACAGAGCAAACTGATGATGAGAATGTAATGGTATTTTCCTTCCAGCACCTGCTAATGGTGCATATGGAAACTTTAGATGGGAACCAAATCTATGATGTCTCAATCCAAATCTTAAACTCATTTTGTAGTAGTTAATGGTTTGTAGTTCCATTGCCAAAGAAGGCTGAGGAGGGAGGAGAATGCCTCTACTGGAGCATACCTGCTCATGAAATCTCTTAGTAGATAATTCATGTGAAGGCTGTCAAATTGAGTGAAATGTGGAACTGGAGGGTGTGGATGATTGGCAACAAGCCAGGAAGATCCACAATATCACCTACTGTGTATGAAGAAAACCTGACTAGAAGATGTTTCTACTCACAGGGCTTCTTCATAGGTTGAATGGTCCCTCCGTAGGCAGTCATGCATTACAACACCGCCCACGGTAACCGGTGTCTCAAGCCTAATGACACTGTGGAGAAAAAAAAAGATAGTAGATTAAACACGGGCAGGCTGGAAAAGCTGTGAGATTAATGGTCACCCTCCCATGAGGAAGAGATGCATTGGTCTTGAGTGACTCACTCCTGTGTGTGATAAAAAAAATCATCTAGTTACTGGATGTAACATTGTGGGAAGCCTTCTGTCTCCCAGGAGGTTAAATCCGAGGGACGTGGCCAAAGCCATCTAGCTAAATGACAATTATCTGGGACTGCTCATTCATGCGGGCACAACTGATTTCCCTGTGACCCTTAAGCAGACAAAAAAGGGACTATGACACTCCTGGAGAAAGGCTGAGGGGGTCAGAGCTGTTGTAATGGGCTAGTCAAACCTCCAGGTTGTGCATGAGAAATGTGTCCTACAATGCTCATATGCAGAAGCAATGTCACCAAAAAGGGCGTTGGCTGCTTTGACAACAGCATGAACCTCCAAGGAAATACAGAGTGAAATGGAACTGCTTAGCCTGAAGAAAGAATAACATTTCCACTTTAGAAAAGCAACACAGAGAGTAGGAAGTTTCCTCTTTTTGTGGTGGATTCCATGAGGAGTAATGGTCTTTAACTGCAACCAGAGGCTGGTTTTGATACAAGGAAACCTTGCAATGCTAAGTAGAGCTGTACGGGCTAATAGATCAACTCCATGCATTGAGAGTGGCATCGTGGCCAGGACTGTACACATGGGTTGGGCAGAGAGCTTTGAGCTATTGAGCTGCTTTTCAGCCATATGCTTTTGTATTATTATCCAATAAATGTATTTATTATCGGTGCAGCTGCATGCAGAAATACTAGGATAAGGCAAATTTACAGCTACCATTAGACTAGAGTTTCTCCTCAATTTCTGTGGCATTCTCTGAAAACATCTGAAAGTAAATACTACATAGCAAATAAATTATCTAAATGTTATGTTGTGAAGAAATTGTAAGTGAAAACTAAGATAGAATTTGGAATTGTCTACATTATTTAATTTCCTTGATAAATCATAAAGTAGGAAATCTGATATTTTAAACCAGGAGAGAAATAGATTAATTTTTAACAAATTAGTAATATGGCTTCTGCTGGAAGGATGACATGGGGTTGCTTATTCTGCAGTAATAGCTGGTGGAAAGAGGGGCTAGGAGCTACAGACCTGTTAATCAACACTCTAAACCAGATAATCATGCGTCTGATTCATTATTTGCAATTAGAGAATTATTCCCATTGAAACCCAGCCTTATTATATACCAATCTCATCACATCCAGTGCTGTGCCACTGTTAACGTTACATACAGAAATACACAGTTTTAGATTTGATATTTCCTTCATGAGTTGAACTCCCTTATGAGCTTCTATGAATTACCAAAATTATAATACAAATACTTCCCAAATGGCAAAAAGATGCTACATGCATATTGTCATCATCCAAGTCTCATAACAAGCACAAATATTATAATGCAGTCAATAAATGTCAGTCTTGCGTTCTACAGTTACCCTTGTAAACGATACATCAGCTTTGAAAAAAATGGTAAAATTACTTCACTGCCAAAAAAAAATTGACTAAATCAATGACATTTCTTAATCATATCTAGCACAATTGTTTAATAAGATTATTTTCCTCTTCAACAGTTTGTATATTCAAGAATTTCTCATGGGTGTTTGTGCAGACAGTTGTATATTACTGCCATGATTTTATGAAGGAGAGTGATCCAGGGTTTTCACTGTGCTCTTACTTCAGAATAATTCTTTTCTTTGCCTTAATCTCATTCTTTTGACAAGGGCAGATATGTAGAAGCTCCAGGGTGTTGCTGTTTTGATCCAGTAAAGTGTTGAGGATGTAAAGACTTCTTTAGCATTTTGTTATCTAATAAACAACATGACCTGCTACTCCTACTGTATTCTGAACCTCAAATGTTAGTGCACTGTGTGTTCAACATAACCTGTAGGAACTCAAACTTACTCTTTTAAACTAACTCATGGTGAAGTTTGGAAATTTAGGATCCCTCAATAAGTCAATGATAGTCTGTGGAAATGAACTGTAGATTTCTAGTACAAAGCATTATCTTCCAGCTATTAAACTTGTTTCATTGTTTTATCTTCCTTTTAGCAGTGAGAGTTTAGGAAGTTTTGATTTTTTTTTAATGTTGTTTAATTTTTAAGATAAATCCTAATCACTATTGTATAAAGGAAGGATATAGAAACAGCTAAGTAAAACATTATTGAAAGTTAGGGTGGAATTCCAACAAAAATCTCCTTGAATGTTCAGAAATCAGAGTTAAAAAAAAATAAAATATGTATTTTATATGTTTATATTTCACATAGAAGTCCTTCATATCTTCAAAGGAAGCCTGGGTTGATAGCTGCTAGGTACACTACTATTTTTCCTTAGGAGTCTATGTATGTTTTCTTAACAGAAAGTAAAATGGATTTGAATACCTATGAAATACTCAGGTGGATTTCCATTGCAAACTGGTTTTCTTTGGCCGATAGTTAAATTGCTTTAAAATGCAAATGAAAGAGGTACTCAAGAGGAATATATTTCGCTGTTTTGCAAGTAGATGTTTTACTGATGATTACTTACACCAGCTTTTTTTACTCTTAGTATGATTGATACTGCAGTAATCATCCTCCAATGAGCAACCACTATTATGATATAAACCACAATTATCCAGTTGCACCTTGTTATCTGAAGCAACGCTTCTGGATATACCTTCTGGGTATATACTTCTTTTTTTATTATTATTCTTTCTTACTATTCACAGTCTTTCTAGAAAATCTTCAGAAAAGAGTTGGATTTTTCTCACTTCCACTTGGGACCACAGGAGCTTTTTCAGGCACTGGCTTCCAGTCGATGCTGTTGTCTCTTCAATAATATGGTTGTTGCTGATGGTATTTTAATTAAGGAGATACACTGTTGTGAAACTGTGTTGTTTCGAACACAAGTGTCTTCTTTTAAAAAGCACAATTAATCTTATCATTAAGGTAATGTCCAAACTTAGGAATAGGTGTTAAATCTTGCAGAATTAAAGGAAGTAGCTCATTTGTTAAGTGTGAAACTTTTTAAGTAAAAGTAATTGCAGTCCTGTTATTGGACAGATGTGTGAAGACTAAGTTCTGTGCTTTTATCCTCAGGGCTCTTGCTATTCTTTCATGTAATTGGCCCAAGCCTGGTATTTCTTTGTAATTTCCATTTGTTACTTCCATGCGGGGTATTGTTCGATACATCACTGAATCCTTTTGAGTGAGAAAGGAAATTAAAGAAGTTTTATGTTAGGCAGGTGTATCATCATAGTTCAGATGGCCACTTATCCTTTGATAGTGCTCTTACATGCCATAAATTGATAATAACTCTCAATATACAAATCTTGGATTCATGGGGTTTTTTCCATAGTGCTCCAAACTGTAATGATCTTGCTACCTGTTTGCAACTCCTTAATGCCCCAGTGGCCTAAACTGTACAGTTGCTTCGTGCAGGAGATAAAGTTAAGAACTATTTAATGAATTTACATTCTTGTCAAGCTATTATATTTTCATTAGCTGTTAATGAACGCAAATGAGCAGTTACGTAGTGCAAACAGTTGCTGAAGATGGCTACAGAGTATAAAATGTTTGGGGGAATCCAGGTAAATGGCCAGAAGAAATTAAAATAATAAAGGATTCTTTCTTAATTGGAAGATTTCTGTTAAGGAAGGGGACTTGCAAAGTTACATGGTGTCTACAGGCTACAAGAACATGATAGATCAACTCAGAGGTGAAACTGTGGGAGAATCTGATCTACTAAGTCACAAAAATACTGAGCAGGAGCTGGTGTCCACTCTTAGCAGTCTTGGCTGGTCCCGTAGGTACTCTGAGGGAATGGTCTCTGTCAAACACCGTCCTGACAACTAACACCTGCTATATTATTGCTTCTTGCAGAGGACCAGGTGTGAAACCTGAGACCTATGCTGTCATTAACCATCTTTCCCAGTATCTATTAGCAATGTGAGCCTCTCAGTTTACAGCATATTTTTTTTTAGGAAAAGCAATGAAAGCAAGCATGGGACACGTAGAGTTTTGAAATATATGATTGTTTCTGTTTAAATTCTTGAGAATTTGAAAAGCCTGGAATCAGGGCACTTATCTCTAGATCATACTACCCTTAAGTGTCCTTAGGGTGCTGTGTGCTCATTGAAAGGCACATTTCCTCACCATCCATTGAGGAGTCTGTGATTACATTGGAATAGCAAATTTCATTAACATACATAGGTAAAAAAGGTCAAAGAAACCCCTAAGAAATAGCAGTTTTTTAAAAAAGAAACACTTTACAATCCTCTTATGGAAACTGAAAACAGTAATTGCAGTGCTATTTGCTCAACAACGGTCTGAAAGAGTAGCTCAGAGCAGTGAACTCTTCAGTTTCCACTGAATGTGGAAGTTTAAAACCTAGTTTTTGTGAGCTTTAAGCAACTACATTCCATCAGAGGGAAACAATAACAGGGTACAAGTCACACAAAAAATTAATGGTATGGAAGGGTATTCTTCTGGGTTGCTACTTCTCTGGTGAGAAGACTGTTAAATAAAATTAATTAAAAAAAAAATTAAAAAGTTGCAGACCTGAAGCCAGCTTACCCAGCTGAGGAGTGATGTCTTCAATGTTCTTTGTTTCTTCTGCAGAGTGGGCACAGCCGTCACTGGGAAAACTATCCATGTGTGGTGGCAACACCTAGTGCACAAATATAACTGGATTTGGCCATGCTGCATTCTTCTCTGTTGTCACTTCAAAGTGTCTCCCTGACATTCTTGATGACTGTGATGTCCTAACATATTTGGCCAGCTGAATTTTTGGAACATATCCAGTCATATATGTTTGTACCCTTATCACAATCAGTTATGCTTCAAACTATCCTTCTATGATAGTTTCTGCTAAAAATCTGCTTTTCCATTATTGGTCTCCTATCAACATCACTTTGGTGTTTATTAGTCAGATGTAACATACTGCAGACACCTTTTGGTGCTTCCTTCTTCCTTCCATGTTTAGTTGATCACCAAATCCCAAACTACTTTCTCTATAGTGTTCTTAGACTTTATTTCTTTTCCTAACCTGCATTCACAGAAGTTGAACCAGAATAGAATTTCATCCCTCAGCACCCGTTTTTTGTACATGAAGCAGGTAGTTCTTTCTGGCTTCAGTTCAGCTTTTAGAATGTGTCCTGTATCTTTGCCTTCAGAACAGAGTTTGGTTATTAGATATTTCTTTTGTCTCTCATTGTGCCATTCGTGATTTTTTTTTATTGGTTTGGATAAATACAACTTTCTAAAGAAGGTTCTCAGAGTGGCTGCCTTTTTTTCTTAGCGTAGTTTCAGCCAGGATGTTTTATTTAAAAATATAATGTGCTTATATATTTGCAGTGCATAGTGCTGGTGTCCTCTGATGAGAACAAGGTTACTCATTTGCATCACTCACATAATGTTGTGTGCTGTGATTGTGCTTAATAAGTAATAATCTTACAATGAGTTCAGTAACTTTATAAAAGAAGGACAGAGTGTTTTTCTGAGATGATCTGTCAAGTAACAGAAGATATTTTTTTAATTTGTGACAAATGCTTTTGATTCTTCAGGATTGGTGGATTTGGATCATCTATAGATTTACTCAGTGTATTTTGTGACATGCTGGGAAGAACAATGTTGGGTAATGTTTTTCCATATTCTCAAAACAGTGCGTCCCAATCTTGAAGAGCACCAACTTCTACTGTCTAATTATAAAAATATTTTGGTTTTTATGCAATATGCAATATTTATGCACGTGATGGATAAACATTAAGGGTGTTCCAAACTAAGCACGCTTAACAATTTTTAGTTCCATGTAGAACTGAACACCTATAATTCCATTTGCAGACTATAAAGTAATTAAAAATGATGCATTTCAGGAAATGAGCAATATATTACCTAATGTGATTAAATGTGATTGTTTTAATTCATCGGAGTAAGAGCAGTTAAAACTGCTATGCAGTGCAGGTGCTTAGATCATAAATACACAAAATACCATCAAAGTATTTCATATGGAGCTGTAACAGCTGTAACTTGTCCCTAAAGAGATATTTTCACTATTTTGTTTAGAATATTAAAACCTCTTTTTCTTGACACTGTTCTTTAATAACTTAAACTTGTCATGGTGTTATTTGTAGTCTTTGCTTAAACTAGAAGGAAATGCACAGTTTTGAAAAGAATTTTAATGGCACTTATTAACACAAAGAGGGATTTTTCATGCTAGAGTATTTTATGTCAGAGTTAGGAATAAAAGTCATGAAATCTCTGTTTTCCTGTCAAAAAAAAATGGGTTTTTTCATCAAACTTTTCCTTTAAGAAATCATGTAAGATGGTTGATATTTTATAAGGTGTGGACTGATTTTACTTTAATACCTCGTCCACCAAATGTCCTAGCTGCTGTAATGCTTCCTCTTTACTTACATTGAAGAAAGGAGAAAACTGATGTACATGCAAGAAGGGAGGGTGGAAATGTTCTTCTGACTTTTTTGCTTCAGGATACATTTGAAAAACAACTGAAATTGCTTGCCAGCGTGTTTTTGACAGAGAGAATTATCCTTTGATGGCAAAACTGTGGGATGTCAGTGACAGACTTGCAGACTTTCTCAGTATTTGCATGAAGAATGCAAAGAGGTTACCACTGCAGCAAACAATCTGGTTTTAGTCTGCAGAACACAGTGCCATTCACATCTCTGCATATAGTTGTTTAGAGCTGGTATTTTAAACACTGAAGTAAATTTAGTGATGATTCTTTTCTTCTCAAAAGATATTAGACTTTTGGTTGAAGCAGTGTAAATGTTACACTGTAGTTTCAGGGCTATACAACTGATTCTTAGTTCACAGTGTCTTTACTTAACGATGTGTTTTACACATTCACTCATAACTACCTAAACAGTTGTGAAAAGTCAACATAAATTTCAGCTATTAAATACCTGTCTCGAATGGATGTGGTAGATTTACTGGTTTTGCTCAAAAGCTTTCAAGATCTATGCTTAAAATAAAAAAGTAACACTTTTGTTCTACTAGAGATAGGAATGGGGATGTTCCACACTTCATTCTGCTCGTATTGGACGCGTTTCTTCTGTTTTGTTTTGCTTTTCGAAAGGTGGCAGTGTTTTATTTAGACAGAGTCAGTGATTTGGAGGGCTAAATAACAACTCCTCATTTATCAAGTGTCACAGGCTGGTTTTCTCTTTACTTTTTACCTAAGGGTATTGAATGTTTTAAGACCAAATTACTTGAACAATTATCAAACCTGATTTTGCACACTTAATTTTGAACCTAAGATACAAGGGTAGAGTAAGGGATGTTTCAAAGGTTGTTCCATCCCAATTTTCCATCATTCTATAATGAATTTTCTTAAAGCTTGATGACTTTGGTGGATGACAGCAAGTTGTTCTGAATTGCTTACGTAGTTGAATATTCTAGTTCATCTTTTAACTTCTAAACAGAAAAAAGTGAAAGCTCTAGTGTTGTAGTATTCAGAAATAATTTTGCATGTATTCTCCTTTCCAGTATTCTGAACAGCAGAATGAAGCACACAGTGACTGCAGAAGTTTCCTGTTATTCACATGTGCTTGGCAGTCCCTTTACTTTTTTTTTTACATAGATAATTTGGAAAGGAGTGTCTGCTACATGTCTCTAAAATCCAATGCTTAGGGATTTTTTTCTTCTAATGACTGAGTATTAATCTATTGCTCTATTCATTTTTTTTTTTATAGATAAAAAAAATCAACAGGAATTTTCCCGTAAACCAGCAGGTAAGAAAAAGAAAATTTGGAGTTGTTTAATTTATAATTCTCATTTCAACAGTATATAATTATGTGGGAGCTGGTGCATTATTCCAGCTCAAGAATGCTCAGTAGATTTTCTTTAGAGAGTACCTTGCTGCCTCAAAATAGGTGATTCTTTTCCAAAGACAAAAGGAACTTGACTGTTTGGTCAAAGTGAGATCATGCCTAATCTTTTTAAATTAACCTGTGTAATGTATACATATATATAAAAGCTTTATTCAGATTGCTTCTTACTCGATTTACAACAAAAGGGGGAATGGGATTGTTATACTTTACAGAATTAACCAGAATCCATCAATTTTCTAAAGTTCTAAAACTGTATGAATTCTGTTGTCCACATGAATGCATGAAAAAAAAAAAACAACACATTTTGGCCAAGGTTATGGAGCAGGCTGGTAGCAGAATTTGCAACAAGGTGACTCATCTGCCTGCCTCCTCCTGAACTCGGGTTCATCCCTTGGCAGTTTCCCATTGCTGGAAGGAACTGAAATATCTTCATATAACAGGAGTAAGGCTCCTTGAATAGAGATGGTTTCTTGCAAAATGCAGCACGAGCACAACTGCTGCTCTTCTCCACAGCTGTCTAGCAGGCCATTGGATCCATGGGGTGAAGGGATAGAGCTGCTTGTCTTGAGAAATCTGGGTTTTCATTTGTTTGGTTGATTGGGGTTTTTCATTTGTTTGTTCTGTGGGTTTTTTTAAGTGAAGCAAACCTCCAGGCAGCTCGGGGTTAAATGCTGAAGTCCTGAGGTTCTAGTTGCTAGAGATCACAGTAAGAATGAACAACAGCCACACCTTTTCAAAAGAATCAGCATGTGGTTTAGAGTATAAGCAAAGCATAAATAAAAATATTCAGGGTGAAGCTCAGGATGCTGTAAAGTGAACAAAGAACCAATCCAGTTAGAAATCCTTTATTATTTTTATTAGGATTCTGGGCTGACAACAAAGAAAAGGACACTTGAAGGTGTTAAAAAATTAGGAAATTAGTTGTGTTTTCTGTATCAGTACTATAATGAATGGACTACATGTAGTACCCTCTAATAGAATATCAGCAAGCAGTTGAGAAAAAAAATAAATAAATTCAGTACTGGAAACATAAAGTGTATTTTAAATATGCACTAAAAATAATACTGTGTTGAAGACAAACTTTCCATAGAGGAAAAGCAATAAAGACCTTATAGCAGAGACACACAAAAAATAGACTCTTTCAAGGTTTCAGCCAGAGGCTGATCAGCTGAGATGGCAGAGGAAACACAGGCATGTTTCCTTTCCTTGGAACTCATCACTGATTACAGCAAACATCAGCGCCTGCCAGAGCCGTCTTTAGCCAGGTGAGTTCTGAAAGGCAGCAGCACCTTCCCTCTGGAAATGGTGGAGGTGTGAGGACAAGCACTGCCCGGTCATTTTCAGTTCCCAGCCCTTACATTAGCCACCAGGAGTTTGCTAATGTGCTGATCTCAGCTGAAAATGGATTTGATGGCATCTAGGGAAATTAGCAGCAGATTCTTACAAAATCTTCTGATCCTTCTCAGGGTGGGAAACCAAAGCTGTTGCCTCCAGCTGCTGGAGATTTTACTACAAGTTATAACACTCATTTGCTGTTTAGGTTTTATTGGGATTTTGGCATTTACTGATTGCTGTGCCAGGATGAATTGGTTACATCTGGTTTAGGTATGCAGTAACATTTAAGATACACATCTAAGTCTTAGTCTGACCTTCTACTTACCTCCTTCTGTCCCTACACCTATAAGGAACTACAGTGTTATAAATTGTAGTTGAGAAAAGTCATAACTGATTGCACTGTTAACTTCACTCGACAAGCCAGCAGGGCCAGTACCCAGCAAACCCAGGGAGCTGCTTTTCCATTCAATGGGGTTACAGCTGTGCTCACAAACATGGTCACAAATGCAGTAAGTAGCCTCTTGCTTCTCCACCACACTGACAAAAGTCAAGTCTCAAGGTTTCACCTGAAAGAGAACTTTGAATATCTTGTCAGAGGAGCATATTTAAAACTTTCTTTTCCCATGCTGTGTGTCTCATCTCTATTAAGATGAATTAAGATGAAAGGCTGTAACCCTCTACCTCTCATAAATGTTGAATTCACACACACACAAAAAGCATAAATGGGAAGAACTCTCAAAATCCTTTAAGCTGAACACTTTCTCATCTATCTGCAGGCAACCTGAGTGTTTTTGAAAGATTTTTCTCTACAGCAGATAAGATATTCTTATTAAATAATTTTAATTTTCATCTTTCAGAAGAATCTTTCCCTCTAGATTTTTTCTGCAGTTATAGGAAAAGATGCTGACTTGTTCACAGTTAACAGTTTATAGTAAGAATTGTATGAGAATGAGACAGACAATGTTTCCATCCTACAACTGTGTTTCAAACAGTTTTAAAAGTACATCATGACATCAAGAACTGGTGCCATGATAAAGCAAGAAACTGGGGTGTAACTGTGCATGTCAGATTCCTCAACACTCACTTGTCATGAATCCTGGTGTTTTGCAGGCATATTCACATTCTTGATGACATTCACAAATACACCGGAATATGTCCATTTTCTTTTGCTTTTGATAGAATTTAATAAAAACAGCTACTTGCAGTTGTACCAGATCAGCTAGGTAATAATCACCTCAAATTCTGGCTTAGCAGGCTGCTGTTGAGGTAGGTTAAAGTTATGCAGTTAGAGCAGTCTCATTTAAAATCAACTTCTAAAAAATCAGCTGAGTTTATTTAACAAAAGCTAACTTAGCAGTGTTGTATAAGAACACACAAATGTCACAGTGACTGGCTTGCCTGTCACTCAAGCCAGTGTCCTTGGCTGCATCTCTGTTACACTTAAAAAGGTGAATCACATTGCTCAAGTGGATTGGTAGGGCAACATCTGTTCTAGTGATAAACATCTGCATGAATCTTAACACATGCCATTTTGGTTTTTACTTAATTGCACAATAATAACCTCCAAGATGACATTGCTGTTGTATTAATATTTTTGAAGTGGAATGACTAAACAGAGTTCTACTGACAAGTGATGTCCTCCAAATGAATCGTTACTCTAGAAGTACATTAAGGAGAGTGGTTTTGTTCCCTTTCCTTAGGTGTATTTTGGTTTCTATTTTTTAATTATTATTTTTCTTCCTGATTTTATATGACTCTTGAATTAATTATTTTTAACTATGCTATTACTGTGGTTCCTCAGAATAGCCATTCTGCAGCTCCTGACTGACAGTTATTGAACTTCCAGGCCTATGGTACATCTGTTCTATCACCATCTGTTGTCACAGTCAGGATTTGATCAGGTTTATTTTGAAGGAAAATCTCTAGAATTCTATTGTTAAATGTTTATAGAAACACAGAGGGGGAGCTGAGTTCTTGCTGTTAAATTAAGCAGAAGTGCACGATAGGGTGTAAATTATGCTGTGCTAATTCCCTACATTGTATTGTCAGCTATCTATGGCACTCGACATGGATTATTACTCTCTAACATAAACCCTTGAAAGGTTTATGTTGCTTATTAAGTTTATCGATCTTTCTGTAAAATAAATGAAATATCTGTCTATATAAATATGTTTGTTTAGTTGACATGAAATATTTTTCACTGAGCAGTGACTTGAATTGTTTTCAGTGCCTTTGAGACACTGTTATAAAAACTATGCTTACTGTGGCCAGTAAGAGATACTTCTTCCCTTCACGCTGTAGTCCAGAGTACCTTTTGAACTTCAGGACATAAAAACCATTTTAGAAGGGCCATAGATTGTTAGAAATTTTTGGCTGAGGAAACCATGTTGGCTTTTTAGAGGAAGGTCAAACTGCTTCCTGAACATAGTGGGTTACCTGATGAGCTGGATAACATTCATGTTGTGTGTCACTTGATGCAGTTATTGGACAGCAGTGCTTATATCCTAGGGCTACATACCCTATAGCTCATGAGAGGATGGAAATAATTTGAACACCTGCTGGAAATTTAGATGACAGAAAAGAGTGATTAGATCAAGTTCTTATTTAAATCTCAAACTATAAGTCTCAAGCTGTGTAGCAAATAATTTTTGCATGTCCAGCAAATTCAATTTTGCCTGAGGTATGCATTTCATCCTCATTTACATATTTTTCTCATTTATCTTCTCGTATTTTTTTTCTAATGCTAACCCATTAGTAGAAAAAGTATTAGTTAGCTATTTTTTTCTCTGCAACAATAAAGTCACTCCATGAAAATAGCTTTCAGTAAGGGTAAGTTTTGCCTGACTAAGTTTAATGAGTGCGACCATGTTAGATCTGTGTTCAGATTTTAATCCATACAGGGATGAATGTGCTGTATACTCCACTAAAGGCTTAAATACAGCAGGTGAACAAAGGGGGTCAAAATGCCTTGCTCCATTGTAGACATTGAAAATTGAGTGAAATAAACAGACATGTCCTGGAACTAGATGTTATTAAATGGAATCCTGAATTAATAAACAAAGAGTGTTACTTATTTTCTGTTTCTGGAAGAAGAGTTAATAGATATTTTATCTATTTTAGTTACATTTCAAGTGTAGATTATGGAAGGGCCTAGGAAATCTGTGATACCTACCAGTTAACTGTTTGGTTCAGGAAGAACAGAAAATCATAGGAATAAGATCCAAAACAGCCAGGGCAGTTAGGGACACGGTTTAGGGGTGACCCAGCAGTGCTGGTTTAACTGGTGGACTTGATGATCTCAGAGGTCTCTTCCAACCAAAACAATTCTGATTCTACCTCAGGCAGCCCACAGGAGCAAGTCTGATAGTCCTTCTCTCTTTGTGGCTTAGGGTCAAGCTTCATTCGTGTTAGGTTCAGAGCTCTGAATGCTTCCACAAAGACTCTTTCTAAAAAATTAATGGGAAGTTTCTACTCTAAAGAGATAGCTATACTCCATAAAAGACTGTTTAGACCTATTTTTGGGTGGCAGTCATGGCTTAAAAGTATTTATCTGGCAAGCAGACAAATTGATCTACTGCTTTCCAGATTAAGGTGTTCTTACCTGGTCTTTCACCTTGCTTTACACTCCTCTCAGGAGTGAAATCAGGCTCTTCCTGATCCCCCAGGTCATGTGTATATTTCTTCCTAGTGTTGTAGTTTCAACAGGAGCTGTGTGCATTAGCTTTTAGCTTGATGATTAGGTTAGAAGATGAGATGAGAGAGGTTTGACACACTGGCTTTGAGAGTGCTGTAATTGCTAGGTTACTATAATAAGGGCTTTTCCTTCTGCTGCTGCTTTTTGTAATAATAGGAGCTTAACATTTTTTAATGAATCTACCCCTGCCTGTGTATATCCAGGGGTCTTCTGAATCAGACCCCTCCCCAGCAGATTTAGGCAGAGGAATCATTGCTTCCTGATTTGTTATAAAGCTTTAACATGAACAAATATGCAGCTTTTCCCAGAAGCATAATTCTGTATCTATGGTGGGGTCAGACAGTAAGAAACCACTGAATTTAAATAACAATTGAGGGGATCACTTCTGTTGCATCCTTTTATCCCTGTGTTCTGTTTATATCCATGACATAATTCAGTCCTGCCTTAAGTCTCAAACCATACTTGGATCTGATATTTTGCCACTTACTCAAGAAGTGGGATATACAGCATAAATAGGACAGTGGAAGGAATACCTGCAATTTAAAAGACAGTTTTTTTGACAGAGGTGGAGATTTATGATGTCAGAGACTGGAATGTAACTAGCAAATGTTAAACCAAGAAAGGGCCATTTTTTACTCCAACAGAATAAATATTTGCATCTTTTTCATGTATTTTAATGTTGGATAGGATTTTTAACTACTGTCCAAACAGGTCAACAAAGCAGAAGGACAGGAAGACAATTTCATCGTCCTTGTTTATAAATAGATGCCCTGAAAGTAAGTTCTGTGCCCCTCTGCTCCCTAACAAGTTCCTGAAAAGTGTTAATAATGAGAGGAAATAAGGAAAGAAGATAAATGGAGTCACCTTATCCACAAAAAACCTAGGTCATCTTTGTTTTTACAGTTATACTTAGATTAAGTATGGGGAAAACTTTTTTTGTTGTTTTCTGGAATCTCACCTTAAATCAGAAACTGTTAATATCCATACCTCACCAGGTATGGATTCATTCTGCCTGGCCATTTTGGAATGTTCATTGGGGGCAGAGGCTGGAAATAAAAACATTGCAATGTTTTATTGTAATGTCTCTTTTATTGCATCAAGTAAATTTAAAAGTTCCCAAGAATAACAAGAATTTTAGTAGATTAGAATGAAGGTGTTCAGTAAGCCTATACACTCATTATTCCTTAGGGAATTATATAATTTAAATAAATTCATTGGAATCAATAAAGCATATACTTTAACTGTAGATCTTCTATTGAAGGAACACATGGGACTCAAAAGGCTTAAAGAAAGTATTTTAATTACAGCTTGCTTCAGGAGGAGAGGTGAATAAGCATTCCATTTTTTCTTATTCACTTACTTTACATCTATGCAGATGATGAGTGCTTCATGGATTATCCTGTGAAAGGAAAAATATTTAGTCTCTCAAACTTCTAAGAACAGTGCCTAAACAGAAGACCATAGATAGTCATTGATCTTTTCCCTCTCCTCACAATAATAGCCCTTGGTACCAGTCATAGAGCTGCTACCTGAAAATAGAAGATAGATAAAATCATAAGCAATTGACAATTTATTGTTACCTACAAATGAAGTAGAAAAAAAACCCCAATAATTATTACTCACTGAAAATGTCTGAAAAATCACATTAAGGTTGATGGAAAGTGTTAAAAAATGTAGTTAATTGCAGATGCAGAAACAACACCTACAAATTCATAACATGAGGCTACAGTTTTGTCCTTTTAAACAGTCACATTTACTGGTAAGGAGAAACTGTTTAGTGAGGAGTGTCTGATATATGCTTAGCACATTACAGAAAGTTTGCTTTTTGGGGAAACAAAACTTATTAATTCTGGCCTATTTTATGACACAGCAAAGAGATAAAATCTTCTCAGCAGCTGACAACTGCAAAATGTATTTCTTTATTGATAAACAGTTTTCTTGTTGGAATATCTCTCAGTGATGCTGAGTTTAGAACCAAAAAAAAAAAAGTGTGCCTTTAATTATGAAGAATGGCTTTGGACAATGGTGCAGGTCTGGAGAGGTGAGAGGCAATGCTGTGGCCAGGACCTTCCAGCCAAGTCCAGACAGACATCTGGCACCTTTGCTGAAACAGATCTCTACCTGATGACTCTGGTGGTGTGTAAGTGCTGAGAGTCCAGAGTCACTTGATCCAACTGTCATGCTCAGAGTACCCCTGAATTCCAGCAGGATCAAGATACAGCAGTGTGCAGTGTCTGGCTGCTTTCTTTAGATATACAGCCAGAAGTCATGCTGCTTCCCATTACTCGTTTAACAGCACACTGTTTTACACTACTTGCTTAACAGCACCAATAGTCACTCATCACTCCAACCTATTGCTCCCATGAGCCCTGAAGGCAGCAGGTAAGACAATGTGGCAGCCTCTCCTTCCTCTCTTACTGAAGTAAGGCTGCCATGCAAAACCAACCCCAGACAGTGGGAAAGAGTATGCAAAAAGGATCCGGACCTCTGATGCTATGCAAAAAGACCTTAAAGAAAAGATGCTCCTGTGATAGGATTCGACTTTAATTTCTCAGTAGCTGCCTATGAGCAATACTAGCTCAAGAGTGCCTTACCTGCGAGCAGTCTGTACTCAAATTCTTTCCCAGATTGAATTTTAAGGATGAAGGTCTTCAGTGAGAAGGTTGACAAACTGCCCCAGTGAAAATTAGGGTAGGTATAAAATGGGTGAGTTCAGAAAACCCTGGAAAGCTACCAATGGATTATGAAATGTGAACTGCTGCATTTGGTCTGTGGTACTCTGTGTGCCACTGGAAAAGAATTCGGCACTATAATAAAAACAATCCTGAAGCTGTTTCACTAAGAACAGTAAGTCAGGAGTATTTTAAAACAGATTCCAAGACAAATGTGACTGCTTTGAGATCAAAGACTCACAGAACTCTGTAGATTGGATGAGTTGTTGTAGGTAATCTGGTCAAAATCCTGTTCAGAGGATGACCAACATAAATCAAGTTGCTCAGGACTTCCCCTGGTCAAGTTCTGAATATCTTTTAAGAACAGATATTTCCTACCATCTCTTGCTAAGAGAACTAATTAAATTCAGAACTTTTTAAATACTAAAAGATGTCAAAGGTGTTTTGATACATGATTTCTTTGCCATAATGTACCAAGATAGACACAGTGAACAAACCTTTCTGTATTTCTATCAAAGTACAAAGATTTCAGTTGCAGAATATTTGTTTTTATAAAATAGGGTTTTTTTCAGGCTGTTATGATTGAAAGTTCAAGCTCTGAAGGCAGCTGAAAGAAAAAAGCAGTGACCCATAATGTTATCTCTATTTAGCTGTAGTGGAAAATGAATACTCTTTGGGACCAGTTTGTAAAAATGCTGCAAGTTTTATCCACTCTGTTGTAATTTTTTCAGAACTCATCTTCATGAGACATTCAAAATCCACTTAAAATCCTTTTAAAAGAAAAGAAAAGAAACAAAACTGAAAAATCTTGTAATTCAGAAGACTGTGATAGATGATATGTGGCTAGGAAGTATGAAGTAAGCATAAATACACACATCACATCAATTCCTTATGGCATTCAGGTCATTAGATTGACATGCAGAATTATATGAAACAAAAAGGAAAGTTGAAGGTTGGCCTTTCTCTACCAGATATGTATAAGGTTTTATTTAAAACTTTTTTTTTTTTCAGTGTATGGGTTTATTTTAAAATATGTGATAGATCTGGTGATTGTCTACAACTTTTACTTTAAATCAGTTTAGTACTGTCAAAAGAAAAGCCTTTTTTTTTGGTCAGATTTTATACAAGAATAGCAAAAAAAAAGAAAAATTTCAATCACAATTTTGTGGACTTAGTAATGTGACCAATATGATGGTGAAAATGTCTTGCTTTCCTAATTCTGTGTTCTATGTCTGCTACTTCTGATTATTTTTTCATATATATCTTTGAAATATACTTCGACTTAAAGGAAGATTAGAGGTTAAGTGTTCAATGTTTCTGATAAGGAAGGAATCATAATGTTATCTGTATATGTCAAATTTATGGATTAGTGTACAAATTCTTATTGCATGCTATGAACTGAATTGAAATACAAGCAGAGGTTTTATGTCATTACTCATTTTTTATAGATCAAGAAGAATATTTAGCATTTTCTGTCTAGAAATTAAACTTAATTAGACCTATTGCTTAATGATCTCAAAAGCTGTGAATTAATTTGACAAAAGATTATCTAGTAGGGCTAATGAATGATAAAATTACCCTAAGGAGCATTATTTATTGATTTGAAGATGAAATTTTTATACTGCCTGTTGGGTTTTTTTGTCTGTTAGAAACTGGCACCAGTAATACTGAGCCACACTGGGCAGATGCATCAGAACTTCTCATCTGTAGATGTTCATATCCCATAGGAAAGCTGTGTGGCCTTTCTGACTAATTTACTACTAGATAAGACTTTATTATTTTCCTTCACTAAGTAAACTTTGCTGCTCTGCACTGATTGACAGCTGATGGAGATACCGATGTCCCGAAAGTTCAATTAGAAAATTCAATAACTAACTTTGCTTAAAAGAGGCATCTGTCCTCATTAATGGGTATAAAGAACAGTGTCATGTATCACTTGCCATCACGTTTCTGATTGCAGTAGTCATTAATGTTTGAAGGATTATATATAATTATTTTTTAATTGGCTCTAATAATTGCTTCATTATGTGCATTTCTGTGAATGTGAAGCTGTGGTTCAAAGAGGTGCTTTAGCTTGTTAATACAATCCTTCTTTTGACACTGTGAGTTCTTAAAAATTAGCAATTCCCTTGAAGCTTTATAATTTTTTTTCATAATAAAGTTGCCTAACCACCAGTTGACCTTTCCAACATCACCTTTCTCACAGCAAAACCATGGTGCTGGTAAGGAAGGAGATAAAATCCATGTCACTACTCCCACTTCTTTAGATGCACTCTCTTTATTCAAAACAATTCATTAACAGAAAATGGATTAGGAAAGGTAAAAAAGTGGATTTGTCCAGAAGACTGAATGTTAGTACTTTTGAAAATATTTTATGTCTCGATGATTTTTCTTTCACTTACATGCCTTGACCGCTTCAAAAAATTAATGAATTGTTAGAAGGCAATGTAATTCTAGTCTAAATTTATTCAAATATTTTTGGAGATTTTATTTACACTTTTTATTCTGGGAGTATTTAAGTCGTAATTTTGTTCTCTGAGAGCCCTCAGAAAGCCTTAGGAACACCTTAACCTTCAGAAGTGTTTCTTTTTTGGTATAAGACAGAACAGAAAATAATTGGTTTTCAGTATAAATAGGCTTTTGTATACTTCCATATATATTGGCAGTGCTAATTTTTTGAACAGTTCAAACTTCAGTCTCACAAGGGTATAAAAATATTTGTAACTCAGATGTTGTGAAGTTGTTGTTACCAAAAAAAGGGATTTCTGTCAGATATGTTTATTTTGCTGTGCGAGCAGCAATACCAGAGACTTAGAAGACAGCTTTAAGTATACACTGAGTGTTTGCAGATTTATTCTGGCTTTGTGAGCACTTTGAAGTGTAAACATCTAATTCTATAGAAATGTAATTTTAATGTTAAGCAAACTCAAAACATGCATTACTAAAATTAATTCCAAACAAGTCTAGCCTATTACCAATCATCTGTATTTTCTGTATAATTGGTCATTTGGGCTTTTTCCACTTTTATTATTACCTTCTACAATCATCCTTTCAATGGAGCTCAGTAAGCAGAAATTTAGCAGGTTTTCAGGGTGTTAGCAAAGCAGCTACACGAGTAGTATGATCTCTGAGAGACAGCCAGGTAGCCTAAATTGCACTAGTCCTGTCCAAGTTCTGCTTACCAGTTGTTTTCAGAGAAACAGAAAATGGAAATCAAAGCAGTATCTGGAATCAAACATTGAAATCAAATTGAAAGCTACTCCCGGGGAGAGTTAAAAATTATAATAATTGCTTTCAGAAGTGATTCACTCACACTGGTACCTAAAAAAGATGCATATGTCAGTTGTTTGTTGGTGGCACCATCAAGAGTCTGAAAGACACTGTCTAGTGACTTGTAATATGCGGATCTTTTTCTTCTTTCAGCATGTTTCAGTAGTCTAACCTGAGGTGACAAAGATGAATGTGACACGTTGTTCCTCAGAAAGGAGAGGCCATGCCTTCCAGCTTGATTATCAGAAATATTTTTTGTTTGACCTATTTATATATTAGAGCCTGAAAAATACATTATGTTTACACTGTGTACACTTGGGGGGGGGGGTCATTAATCAAAAGTAAGTTCTAAACATGGTTAGGCTTGCAGGCTTTAAAATAGATGATGTTTACTTTCCTGCCACCTGAATGTTGAGCTTTCTGTACTGTACTGTTATCTATTTAAACCCTCAAAAAACCCAGAAGTTTTATCCTGGCTTAAAATTTACAGCCCTCCTTGTGCCTGCTTGTAAATTCAGTAGGTGAAAAATTGACAGGCAGGAATTCAAATATGACCATATATCAAAGATGTTTTTCCCAGTAGAAAGAAGAGAGTCCTACTGGTTACACTTGCCCACAACAGCAAAAGGAAAGGGGATGATGACAGTGTAATGTTGTATTTTTTTTAGTCAAGCTGTGTAAGACCTGCTCATTATCCAAGAGTTTGCTGAGTTGCTCTCTTGGTAGTGTCAGAGAAGGTCTGAAGCTTCTCAGGTCAGCTGTAAAACGCCTGTGATGGCAGCAGGACTGAATCTCCTCAGTGATAAACCTGGCAGCCAAATGAACCTCTGCAGGGATGTGCTAAATTGCTCTGAAGGTGAGTTATGTGGCAGGTGAACATGAGAAGTCTCTACAAGAAGATAGGAGGCTCATTCAAGTGAGGAAGGCAGATTGCTCTAGATCGCTCGTGTAGTTTTTTCATCATCTGTCTACCAAACCTGTTAACCAGGAAAATGCTAAACTCAATCCCATGGCAAAAGCAAACATCCCCTGTTCATTTCGGGGGGTTTCCCATGTGCTGCCTAGCTACTCTAGTTGACAGGTATTGTTTTGTACATAACCAAGTCAATATCCTGCGTGCTGGTACTAGCATGAGACAACTTTGAACTGATTCTTTTGCATAATTTCACACAGACCCCAAATTAATATAGATTGGTATCTAATACTGTAGTTTGCATCCAGGTATCTTGGCAAAAAAAGCTGCATAAGATCTTTCTTGGAAAAAGTCTTAACACAGGAATGCAGTACTTTCTAAATGCTGTATTGAAATGAGCAAATTTAAATTGTAATGAATTTTAAATACATGTAATTGTTCATTGACTTGAATAATTTAAGGGAGGGGAAAAAACCAAACCAATTTTTAATGCTGACATTTTGACAAAAGCACAGTTGCCCAATTAACGTTCAAATTGACTTTGTCTTTAGAAGAATTTATTTCAGTGAACAGATACTTTAAACCTCTTAAATAAGTAAAATGTGTGCTTTGAAATAAATTGTAGCTGTTAACATGTATGAAAAACTGAATAGACAAGACAAAATATTGCTCTGGATTAGTAGATTATAACAAGACTGTGAAAAACTGGAAAAGCAAGTAGAGATCTTTACCTGATCCAAAAGCTCTCCTGTATCCACATGTAGCCATCACTTTTCAGATCTGTGCAGGGAGTGAAGGCATGAAGCCATCAATATAGTCCTGATTTCTAGCAAGATGTGGTAGATGGATCGAGCATGTGCTCAGATTTCTGATGGGATGGTGGTGAAATTGTAACGCGGGTTTTTCAAACAGTTCTGTTAATGTTGGACAGAAGTCTGCAGAGGGCCAGGCAAGCTTTTTACCCTAAACAGCTGTCTTCCCTCTGATGATGACATTGTATACTCCTAAGAAAGCAAATACACCCCATCTTCAGTCTTTGATAGCAGTTTTCAGTTATCTGGAGTGATAGGAAAAAATCATCTTCCATAGCTAAGAAGTATGTTCTTCTTTCTCTGGTGCTGTTTAATACACCTAAATATTTCCTGAATTTTTGTGTGATCCTTTAAAAAACACCACAGGACAAAAACAAATGGAAAACCTACCCTCAGTGTTGATCTGGTAATAAGGTGACAATGTGAGTTCTTTACTCAGAGGAAATTAAGGTATATGAGCTACAATAAATGTCACGTTCTCCCATAACAATTGTG
Organism: Chloroceryle amazona; assembly: GCA_027560015.1. NCBI lineage: Eukaryota > Metazoa > Chordata > Aves > Coraciiformes > Cerylidae > Chloroceryle > Chloroceryle amazona. The sequence goes on along the minus strand of JANHFX010022909.1, from coordinate 68,203 downwards.
TAATCTCCAATAATAAGTGAAATATTTAGAGACTGAATAATCTCTAGGTGGTTCAAAAATATGAAGGTGATCTTTGTCGGTGATAGCTCTAAAGCACATAGGATGGAAAGGAGGAGATACAACAGAGGAGAAACAAAGGGGAAAAATATTTTGCAAGCAAGCATATTTTGGTTTTATACATTCCGAATTTTCCTTATTTCAAACAATCACAGAAAGGTTGAGGTCCTAAAGAACCTATGGAGGTCACCTTGCCTAACTCCCCTGTTCAAGCAAGACTACCTAGAGCAGGTTGCCCAGGAGCATGTGCATCCATAATTCAAACCAAAAATAGTGCAGTTCTAAATTTTGAAGTTCAGACATAAAAGTCAAAGGAGGTATTTGTCAAAGCTGTTCCTTTGCTACTTATAATTTCATGCCATAATTTTCTAGAAAATACTGAGTATTACTGAGGTTTATTTGTCATAAAGCATAATGAAACAAGTCAGTCTTCCAATTATTTTAAATTTAAATCTGAAACATATGTAAAATAACCTTTCATTGCCTTTTGTCTTCTGTTTCTTTGAGATTATGCAGACTGCATTGTTTTAGTGGACTTTGCGAAGAAGATAGAAAATAATTCACAGGGATTAACAAAAAAAATATGGAAAGATTGCCCTATTTTTCACAAACCTGAAAAATAAGCTAGGAGACATTTTGATTATATGGACAGCAGAGGAGGATTTTTCTAACGTTCATTCAGAATTGTGTATGATCAGTTTTTCGGTTGACTTTGAGAAAAAAATAATGCTTAGCATACAAATCCTAAACCTTTTAAATACAGGGCTGGTTTTGCATTACAATCACACTTTTTGTTCCATTTTAGTGTGGCTTTATTGTTTTTCTGCTAACAATTGACTGTAATGGATTTTGACACTATCCACAGAGATAATGGTATTAAAACCAGGTTAGAAAGTGTTATCTGAGTTCCTCATCCCTCATCATTTTTCCCCTGTGTTACCTGACATATTAATTTGTCTTCTGACTCCCAGGTTTATCCTGTTGTTCTACAGTACTGTTTTGCATAATAGGAGTAGGAATTTGGGACTTCCAAGATAAAAAGCTGTCAGTGCATCTGCTTTGATCTTTGAACCACCTCACTTATTTAATGTCACATACATTTTACATTTCATTTTGGGGAAATTTTATTATATTTTTATCTTACTGTTCTTTCTAAAATATAATAAAATTTGTGTAAAAACTCTGGAGAATTGGTTCTGAAAGTCAAGGCTATTTAAGTCATTTTAGCAATATATTGGACTGATATGAAATATGGCAATTTATGGCAATTTATCTTCCTTGATTAGGATATCCATGGGATCTAAGTACATACTAAATTGGATTATGGATTTTTGACTGAAGAAAGTGTCCTATTTCATTTATCATTTAGATATAGATTTTTTTAAAACTGTACATGATTTAACCCATAAGCTGTAATAATTTATTGGATCTTTGTAACTGAACCAGCAGCCACTAAATTAACTAATTTGTGTCACCATTTAATTTTGAAGAACAAGCTGCTTCAGGTAAGTTAGAAACCAGGACTGCAAAAATTATCATTTAAGTGGAACGTTACCACAAATTAAATCTGTTTTCCCCACCACTGCCACCTTTGCTGATAAGCAGCAGTTTATAAGGACTCAAAAATCTCTGCTAGAATTAAAAAACTGGTTTTAAAATTTATAAAGGGGCATGCTGTGCAGTATCTGTGATTCACGTTTATTTCTAGTCATCATGTGTGTGGTTGTAAACTTTTCTTTTTGGATAGAATCTCATGAAATCCCATATTTTGGACCAAGTCCACATGTACAGCATTAAGATACGTGCCAAAACTCACAAGTCCTATTTTGTACTCATCCACTATTTCAATATACAAGAAGTATTAATTTGGAAAGTTAGGATCTCTTTCTAATTAAATCATTTTCTTGAAGTTGTTCATAGTCAAAGCTATTTTTAGAAGTCAACATAAATCTCAATGATATGACCCTCTATTTTATCTCATAAGTGCAAAATATTCAACAGTTTCTCAGCTTCATTCTGTAAAAATTAAAATATTTTATCTAACTTCATGTGTTCATTGTGTTTAGCTAAACTGAGACCGCTTTAGGAACTCATAAGTAACAGAGCTATCAAATATTTGTTCTATTTTGACCTGTTTTTCCAGAATTTAGCCCATGATATTTTAATCCACGCATGTGAATATGCACATGCACTCAAACAGCTTTGTAAGAGTTCCTAATTATAGCCATACAGGCTTTGCTTAACAGTTCTTCTGTGTGTTTAATGGAGGTATTTAGTCGGAGGGAGCAATGCCTTTTTGTTAATAAAACCTTGGTACAGCAGGTTGTCTGAAAAATCAATCTAATTTCTGATGATCTACAGAGGCAAAGGAGAAATCTCTAAAGGAGCAATTGCCTTAAATCTCATGGCTGCTTTAGTATTAGGGCCATCAAATGTGAAATATCAATACATCTGCACAGCGTGAGAGACTGTATCCTGTTATTCTGATGAATAGCAGAAGTAGAAATGAGGGATGTGAAAGAGAAAAACACTAACTGAAAACAGATTATAAACAGTGCTACAGTGATAATAAATATCATCAGGAAAGATGATATCTTACTATATGTCAGATTTTAATGAAAGAAATGAAGACAGAACCAAATCAATTCAGTTTAATTCATTTAACCGTATAGATCATTCATTCTTTTTGCAGTTACAGAGAGGAAAATTTGCTAAACATTGATAAACTTACTAACTCCTTGACTATTAATATGATTGTAGTTATTTTGCCTGAAGTGATTTCTTTACGTGTTCATTACTAACATTTAAGACAGAGAATGCCCCAAGCCTAGTTAATATAAAAATCAGTTTCACAAAGAGATTTATAAATAGATCTATTCTATTAGCAGCATTATATGAAATATGGGTTGTTCTGTTTTCCATAGCAGTCGCGTACCAGTGCACATTGGACATTGTATTTTATTACTAATGGTATGGTTAGAAATCAAAAGTTGTATATTGTGTCCACTCTGTGTCCAGATGTTCTCCAGAAGTTGTCATAGTGGTGACTCTGTTCCTTCTAAGGAATTTTTAAGTTACTCCAACTTAATAGTTGAATAGGTAGGGAATTAGATCCTGAATGAGTCTGGAGACGTTCTAATTCATCTATCTATGCTGGATGATCTGCAAGTAGTGGTAGGAATCATCAGCATTCTGGTTAATTCTTAGCTGTAGATGAAGTCTGTTCAAAATAGCATCTGCAAACAGTCTGTTAATTTGCTATTCCTAAGCAAGGAGGTTCAAAACTCCTCTGTAGGGATTTTCAAAGGGAAAAATAATTTTAAAATGCCCTTATTATTTGGAAGTAAAATTTGTAAGTTCACCTCTTTTAGTGTGTAATTGTGAACTTGTATGTGGACACCACATCTACATTACAGTTACTCAATTTTGTATTGCTGCCTAGTGATTCCTTGCACTTCACTCACATTAAATTTCTCTGATGTTACTGGTCTGTGAACATGTAGAATTACTCCATGGAGTTTTTAATGAGATAATAGACCTTGAACATCCACTGACTATGTGGTTCCACTTTTCTGTTGTTCCTAGTACAGTAAATATTTGTTCTGATGTTTTGGGGTTGTCATAACAGGCATCCTTTATACAAGGACGTGATTGTAAGTGAGCTGCCAATGCACCATATTGTGTCAGTGGTTCAAGGTTTGGAGCTATGTAAAATTTGACAGACATCAGCTTACTTGGATGAAATATTTGCAATTCATTTTGAAGCAAGTGTCTGAGGAATTTGTCAACACTATTGATTTTTCTGTCAGATAGTCTACATGGGCTGGACAGAAGAACGGGAACAAGACTCCCTTCAGGATCGAATGTACACACCAAAGTTCCTAGCACTGAGGGGATCTTCCCTGTATAAATTTCTAGCACCTCCAGTAAGTATATTTCTCATGCTTAATGGGAATAAATATTGTTAAATAATTCCATGTAATAAGTACAAGGCTTTCACAAGGAGATGTCCAGAGTATGTTGCGTAGAAGGGATCAAAAATAGTTGCTCATCAGATAATTGTGCATCTAACAGGGATTTGTGTTCTCCCACTTACCTAAGCGGTTAGAAGAATACAAGAGAAATCTACTCGTGCTAAAAGGGGGCTTTTCATTTTCCTTTCGCAGGCAGAACACGCCTGAAGCAAGACGGTTAGATTTAAGCTCTACTATCATTGTAGTCAAACTGCTGAGATTTGGGGAAATACCAAAGCTTTTTGCATGATGTGGAAATGGCAGTATCTCTATTTAGATTTCTATCCTGAGTGTAACTGTGGTGCTGCTTGGGAGCACCTAAAGGAAGGTAGGAAAGCAAATGAAATTGTTTAGGTTGAATACATTAATTGGAATCTGGCTGGCAACGCTGCGCAAGATTTTAGCTGTTGTCTCATGCTCAGCAATTTACATTCACAGTTTTATGGTACATCTAAACTGCAGTAAACAGAGATATCCTCTAGCCAGCTTATAAGCCAGTACCTAAGGAGCCAGTAGCAGTTTCATACCAGCAGCAGGGAGAGTCATGGGGATTCATTTGTTGTGTTTATTGGGTGACCTTTCTGACTGCTGCTAAAACCTGTGTTTCCAGATCCAAGCTGTAGCTCCTTCCTGCCTGAATTGTAGAATGTTTTGGGTTGCAAGGGGCTTTTAAGGCTCCTGTATTCCAACCCCCCTCAAGTGAGCAGTGGCATCTTCAACTAGAACAAGTTTCTCACAGCCCCTTCTAACGTGACCTTCAGTGTTTTGAGGGATGGGGCATCTACCACCTCTCTGGACAGTCTGTCCTGAGGTAGTTCAAAGCCAGCTTGCAAGTCTTTATATCATGCATCAGTAACTATCTATATTTATTTTGCAAAGTGTTAAGAACATGTAAAAGACATGAGGAATGGGAGTATGAACTGAAACCTTGATGTGTTTAATGTTGGGACACTGGTTCACTGGTATGGGAGTTTGGCTCTCCTGTGGCTAGTAATGGGAGTCTGGCTTTTGTTGGTTGATATTCTTCAGGACCAGATTAAAATGTCAGACTATGCTGCCAAGCAGCTGAACTCAAAAGCAGCTCTCCTGTCTTTCACAGACCTACCCAAACACTTGCTGCCCATCAAATAAAGCCACCTCCATTCTAGACACTAGACAGAAGCAGAAAAAGTGCTGAGGGATCCCATTCAATACAAAAGATGATTTTGGAAGTGCTATGGAAAGCACTGCAAGCCTCTATACTGAGTTCAGTCATGTTTCCAGCAGTAATATGCTGCTGGTGGGAAAATGGGTAATGGATGATGATTAATGAGTGTGGCAGGAACGTGTTCATAATAAGGCTGTGAACCATGGTGATGTGAGTTAGGACAATTGGCAAGCTGCTGCTGTATGTGCCAAGCCACCAATTCTCAGTCTTTACAGGACTCGTTTCAGCTGAGCTGCAAGCACAACATGATTTTGTTATGCCAGATTCTGATTCTTATTCTAAACTAGAAACACGGGTCAACTGTAGAGAAAAATATTGTCTGTAGGAGGAAAGTAGAATGACAAACGTGCTTTTTAAGGGAGAAACAGAGGAAGAGTTCCTATAGGGCTGCTTTCAAATCATGTAATTCCTGCAATATTCACACACTTATATGCCCAGCAAAATTATCTTATCAAAGACTGTGGTAGGCCTTTTAAAAGGACTCTAAAATACTATTTTCTATATGCAAACGTTACAGTTATGTTTGCTACTTTGCTGGTATAGGTGTTTATCTCTTCCAGGGACAAAAGTCTAAGAAAAAACTTTCAGCGCTGCAGTTTCAGAGCTTCTATTTATGAGATACATAAAGTGTAGTTATAGAAGAAAAACAGTTTTAATTATGCTTGCAGTATAAACTCCTTGGATTAAGTTGTTTTCTGAACAGAGATGTGCTGCCAACTTCTTAACCAGAAAATCAAATGAAAGTATTTCCCTGGTCTCTGCCAAAGTCACATTAGGGCAGTGTGTGTTTAAAGAGTGCATATCAGCAGCCTCCCCTTCTTTTTTATCTTTTTGATCAATAGTACTTCTACTTTCCATGCTCAGAGAAATGAGCAATTCTAACATATCTTATTTGCATTTTGAAAGCTTTAAACAAAACAGCTTTTTTTTTGCTTTTCTTTTTCTTTCTGTTAGTTTCTGGTACATTTTCTCCTTCAGAATTATTAAGCGTATCAAGTCTGGTGGGTTTCACTTTCTTACAATTTATAGCTGGAAATGTCAGAGAGAATGGACTTTTAATTGAGAAAGAGCTGCTAACACTTTTTCTCTTGCTACTCAAGCTTTTAAATTAAAATATTAACAGTGAGCAAGTTCCATGGGTGTCTAAATTCTACTGTTGCTATTGATTTGCACACACCTTTTTATATCAAGAGTTTTGGGTTGACCTGCAAAAAGTCTTTTTATAGGAACAAACAAAAGCAGAAAACTAGGGAAGAAAGGGAAGCTCTGATATTTTTCCCCAAAGTACAGAACCTACAGTAAGGTTTTAAATGTGGCTCCAAATGGCTTTGTGCTTCAGCAGCAATAGTCACTGCTTTTCCTGATGGGGCAATATGACTTCAGCTTGTGTGGCTGGTGTTTTGGGCTCAGTGGAGCTGTGGCAAGATTCCTCATTTCTCTTTTTGTGGTGAGAAAGGTAATTTTTTGTCCACAGTAGAAAAAATAGCGTTCTCCCTCTTTTTTTTCCTTCCCCGACAAAAGCCTTTTACATATTGTTCATCACATCTCTAAATCCATCTTAAAACTCCCATACAGAGATTGTATATTTGCAGTATTTCTTTACTTTCTCATGCTATATCAAACAATTGGTTGACTCTCAGTATTTAGTTATTCTCTTCCTTAGAAATCTGATTTAATACCCATACATCAGTATGATCGTGAAAACTGAGTTTGAGGATCACTGCAAATAAATAAAATTCTAATAGAAGACAAACTATGACACTGTGCTTTTGAACTTTTCATTGCTGACTCATTTCCTCAAAGGAATTTCAGTTACAGTAGTGTTTATACCTAAAAATTAGTTAAGGATAGAATTTCTTAGACACCACCAAAATAATTATGATCAAGAAGGTTTTATACCAAGGCAGCCAAATCCGTAGATGCTACTCAGTCATCTTGTGACTAGAAAGATTTTTGTCCTTAGATGAAAGAGATAAGTTGGTCACATATGATATTTTCTTCATAAGGTGTGGATACCATTTTATGATATATTGAAAACTAACCAAGTTGAGTCTTCATCAGCCTCTTCATCTTGCCTAAAAATTGTAATGATACAGCTGTCTTCCTGTGGAGCTGGGCCACTGTTCAAAACTTCTTACCATTAAGATTTTCTATTTTTTTTCATATATAGTTTCTATTTTGTGTGTTCTGTCTTTGAGACTGTGAATAATTCTTCTCTTTCTTTCTGATAGCTTCCTGGGAAACTTATTTGTAGATGACTGCAATATTCCCTTGCCTCTTCCCTTGCTGAATATACTCATCTGTCCCTTTCTGTCTTATTTCTTAACCCTTGCACTTGATGATTTTATTGAACTGTATGAACTGTTTTATTATCTATGAATTTATTTATTTTTTGTGTGTGTGTAAAGTAGTTGCTTAAAATTAATCATGTTAAAAGCAGTTGTCAAATCCTAAAACCAAGAGGGGAAATAGGTTATTCTTCAAATCTTACTTAAAACTTACTTAGAGCTTAGTAAGAAAAAAAATCAAAAAAATCACCTTGGTAAGAAAAAAATCAAAATGTCTATTTGCCTTTGTTGTTTCTTGTTGTTTTTTTTTTCCCCTGGATTTCAAGGCATGTGGGGTAAGTATAATATTGCAAGGCTGAATGCTTTGGTTTTATGGATTTGCAAACAAGGAGGGTGCAGTTACAAGGAGGGAAGTGGTGAAAAACATGTTGTCTTGACTCTGTGAGAAGAATTCACGGGCTGCATCCTCTCAGGATCTCAATGCAACCCCCACCAGCTTCCAGGGGAAGCCTCATCAGTCAGCACAGCACAGCCTGCATGCAAAGGCACTGTGGTGTAAGCACACAGACAGACAGGGTATCTCCTAAGCATTGCCTGGATGGAACAGTATGGCCCCTGGTAGTTATTGCTCTGAGGCAGTGCTTGGTCTTTCTGTATACATTATACTGGATGTAAATGGTTTAGGGATAGGTTTTTTAATGAATAAAATTAATGCTTAAAATAAAAAGAAAAAATAACCAACTTTCTCTTCCTGTTTGATTTGCTTGTTGTTTGTTTGTTTTCTAGGTCACAACCTGGGATTGGACACGAGCTGAGAAAACATTTTCAGTGTATGAGATAATGTGCAAAATTCTCAAGGTATGATGAGAAAGTATAAAATAAATTACCACTTTATCAGACCAGTTGACGAGCCAGAGCATAACACTGCAACTGGCAATTGCATGTGACCACCTAGCAGAAAGAGATCAATTTTTTCCATTTTAAGTCAGTATCAGAAATCCTGGTGTTGGTAGATAGAGAGGCAAACCGGAAGGCAAAATTGGAAATAAAACTGGTTTTGACTAGGAAACTATTTTAATTCTCTGTAAATGCTGTATGGGGTTTATAGCTTTACTTCAATGTCACATTCAACCGGTGTAATGTTTCTTTCTCTGAGAAGCTAAAGAAATAATGATCAATTTGGTTGCTTTCAGTTATGGTGATGCAGCTGACAGTGGCTGCCATGTAAGATTTCACAGCAAGACTGAGAGCAGAGTCCTTAAATAGGCAACACCATTCTGAAAACTTCTTATTTCCAATTTAACTATAATAGATTTAACTATAATAGCCTTAACTATAATAGATGGAAAGAGGTAATGAGATATGTTTAGAGAGTTAAAGCTTTAAGTAGCAGATTAAATAAGGCCTTATTTTACATTGTGTTTAGTTTTTCATTCTGAATTCATTCAGAATTAGTACGTGTGGTCTTCCCTCTGTTTCAAAAATAGGGAAAAACAGTTTTTCCAATTGCTCAGCATTTCTCAATCTAAAACATTAGGAAAGGAAAAAGGGATGAAAAAAGAGATGGAAAAAGTGGTACCTTTCCATTAATCTGAAGCGCTTTCCTGTTTAGGCTATTTTGGGGATTTCGGGGTCAAAATTATGTAAAAAAGTAATTTGGTCTTTTCTGGAGGTTCATCTCCAGATGAATTATATTCCAATATCTCCAAATTATTATATATCATATAATGTCATATGAACAATGCTCTTGGAGCACAGTCAGGTTTGGAGAAGGAAAAAATCTCGAGACCTGCACCTTTTTCTGGTAACTTCTGATTACTTCAGGCCTCGAGCCTGGAAAACAGTAAGCACCAAGGTAGCTCTTCACAGAGAAATAAGCCTCTTGGAGCCAGGATGACTCTTCCTTGTGACTTATCCAAAGCTTTTATTATACTGTTTAAATAGAAGTGTACAGAATCTCTGCCATATAGTTTTCTTGCAATTTAAAGGTCCTTCTTCTTTTCATTTCTTTTGTCATTTTCCTTTATTGATGCTCTTATAATTCACTCATTTTTAGCCTGTTTTCTTTTTTCTGCTTGTCTGTTATCCCCTGGTTTTGTATACCAATTCAGGGATATTTTTTTTCTCTTCAGCCATGTAGCAGAACTTAGTTGCAGCCAAGTAGTCAGTCTACAAAGCAGTAAAACCAAATCCAATGTCTTCCTGGCACTGTTGTGTGAAAACACAGAAAACAGTGCAAAGATGCTGTGTTTTCTTATTATCCAGCTCTTCAGACTGTCTGGGAAGGGGTGCAGATCCTCCATTCTCAGTCTGTGTTAACAGAAGACATCCCAGAGAGGCAATTCCAGTTTCAGTAATATAGGAACTTGGGTTTTGTGTTTCTTTTTCATGTTATACATGTTCACTTATTCCTTTATTGTCTATAAACGTAGTCAAGCTTCTAAGGTGTTGAAATGTTTCAAATAGGTTCTTTAACTGTCTAAAACTTGTAAATAGTAAAAAGTGGAAGTAGAAAACTCATTTCAATGAAACTGCAGTTTCTGACATTGGAGTATTAACCTTCACCAGATTCTAGTTTTTTACAGCAGGACTTAATCATGGTTTCACTAAATATAAAAGTAAGGCCAAGAAGAACCACTTCTCATTGCCATTACTACACTGAGCCTCTGTAGAGACTCAAGGTTTTGTTCAGCTTTTATGCCAGCATCAAACAAGTCTCCATTTTATCAGTGCATGTTTCTAGATATATTTGTCCAAGCCCCATGAATATTACTGAAGCAGAGGCAACTTTTAAAAAGTTACTCTGGTCCTGTGCTCACCTTCAAACTCTTCTTTCAATAGTACCTCACATGCTGCTTTCATTCTAAATCTGTTTTACTCAGAGAATGAGTTGAATGGCAAAAGGGCAGACTAAGAGGGTTTGAAGCAATTATGTTCTCAGAGATTGATAGATGGCGTGATAGCTCAGGAAACCTAATGAAAAAATGAAAAGAAACCTGGGTTCTTCTACTGCAGTGTTCCCTCTTCTGCACCTCCTCTTCTTCCCATGGCAGAGACTTGAGTTCATGTCATTTTTTTCAGGAAAATTGAGGAGATAGAATGATTCTGTATTTCTACTTCAGAAGAGACAATCACGTGTTGTTGTGCAGAGACAAATCCAGGAAGGTAGTAATGCCTGCTTGCAGGACAATATCATCACTCAGTGTCTTTTAAGTGGGTTTATTCCATGTTCTCTGCTAAACTCAAATTGTTCAGTTGACACATTCACTAGGAGTAAATATCGTAGAACATTCCCAGATGGGATTTTTTTTTTCTTTATTACTTGATTAAGTGGGATATGTTGGAGAAGCAGTATCTTTTTTTTCACTCTGGAGTGAATCTATTCCCTGCTGCCTGTCAATGCTATTAGAAACATCTCCATAGCAACTAATAGTGATGCTCAAGAGAAGTATTCCCAAAGTTTCAGATAAAGAAGTGGAAGATTAGCACCCCTTAGAAAGAGTGATGTATGTTTCTGTAGACGGAGCTGATAAATGAGACAGAAACAGTGAAATACTCAGGGCACTGATGCTAGCAAGTGTAAAGGCATGATGTGATTAGTTTTTACAGTCACCTTGAAATTATTGCACTCTTGAACTGATAGGAGAATTTTTTTTATCTTAAGAGCACTTAAGTGCTAGGTTTGAATCTTAGAACAGATTTCTTTTTGCAGGACTGTCTAAACTAGTCAGCAAAGAAAACAGTATTTCTTTGTTTTCTCAACTGTGTATTACTAAGCATCATTAGTATCACAAATAAGAATATTAACCTCATTTTAACAGCTGAAATTAAAATTGTCTCAAAAGTCAAGGTGTATTTTGTCTGTTTAGGTACACAACAGATCAGGGTGATTTTTAACATCTTACGTGAATTGTTGCTCATGTCAAAATCTGCTTGCCAGTGTCACTAATACTTACAGTTCCATTACCAAATTACTCTGTATAGTACATATATTAAACCAGACTTCCAGACAGTTCTTGAGCACCACCTAGATAAAAATCATGCCACGAGCATGAAACTAGTTGACCTGACTTTTTTTTCTATTTCATGGACCTTTGTAGAATCGAGCACCTCACCTCTCACTGAGCATAGTGAAAGTTGAGGGTCTGTTGCGTCTTAGTGGATTTAAATAATAGCCAAAATATGACAATTTAATGCATTCATCATGCATAACAGGAAAAGGCATAAATACTTGAAAAGGAGCAGTGCTGCTTCTGGAGAGGGCAGTGTTTCAAAAGAGAAAAGATTACCTCTGTGGAAGAGAAGGCAATGTCACTACTTAGTGATAAAGAAGCATTCTGCCTTAATTTGAAAGGACCTGCCTAATGAGCCATGCTTGGTTCCCTTAGACAAATTTATTACTCACTCTTAATATGGACATCATTATTAATTAGGCAAGCAGGAGTCATACTATCCTGTCAGCAGAGATGCTGGATTACCATGAAGCTGGGTGTAAGCCAAGGACTTTCCTCACAGCCCATCCTTCAGCAGGACTATTTTCCTTCCAGTATGGAATTAGCATGCTGCTGCAAGTTTTGTGACTGTTCCTCTTGAGAGCAGCTTTATTAATACACACTGAGACCATCAGAGGCAAATGGTACAGCTAATCATTAACGGTATAAAAGAGCTCTTAAAAAAATCAACATGAAATTGGCTCATGTCCATCACTGACTAGTAAGTGATTAGAAAAATGCAGGGTCGTAGCAGATTTTTAAGTGGCTAGAATGACATTTTATATTTTAGCTGAAATAACCATTTGGAAGAAGTTAATTAATGAAGATTCCTGCTTAATCTAGACCTGGTTTTGAGACTTCTGACAAGTTTTTCTTAGAGGGACATTTGGACAATTCTCAGTTGGATACATAAGAAAAAAAATTGCTTTGAATTCCTACCTTTACAAGGACATTTGGATAGCTATGTTTTAGCTTTGCCTATGTATTGTTTCCTGCAGTTATCCATTGTACAAATGGAAATATGTTTAGATCTATAAATTTGGAATATAAATTTCACTTTTTAAATGCCTGAGAACAAATGAACAACTAAAGAAAGATCTTGCATCAAAAAGGAGCTGAAGTTGTACTAAAGGGATCCTTGAACCAAATTATTTTTACATGTAGAATGAAATACCAGTAAGAAGGAAGGAATTACCTCATATTTGTGTCAGCAGGTGCTTTAGAACTAGAGTACAGCATTTAAATATATTTGACTTGAACTTTTCCTACCATGGTGTTGCCTGTCATAACCAGCAACACCATGGACCTACCCATAGTCACGGATATAAAAATTACAAATATATACATTAGAACTAGTCAAAAAAAAAATATTATTATTATTCTGTAGGAAATGATTTGTGGGAAATACTGAATTTTGGTTTAATTCCAGATAGGAACTTCAGAAAATGTACATTCTAATAATAAATTAGTACATTATGTGTGGTGTTAGTCACAATATGATGTAGTAGTTGAAATATTGTAGAATTGTTTTATCTAAACCACTGAAGAAATGCTTCCTAGTGTTAATTAGATCATTTCTAAATCAAAGAATGTTCTCATTTTCATATAGAAATAGCAAACCCATGATTTAATATTGTAGATCCCATTTAAAAACAGGAGCTATTACTTCAATTGCCTTAATAACAGTAATTCCTGTGATCCCACACAGTGCCATCCTCTTCTTTCAGATAAGGTGTTAGAGTTAGAAGAATTGTTTTCTACTGACTCGTCAACTGGTGAAGATGCGTTCAAAATATTTTTACTTTTTTTCTGAGGTTGTAGCTATCAAGACCTAAAACCTTCCCTGGGAAAGATATGTCCCTTTGAGATGAATTTTGTCAGACTCCATGTTGCATAGGTCCATTTGGTTGGGGACCAACAGGCCCATTCCATCAGGTGTAGCTCAGGGAGTGTGGTGAGTTTAAGACCCTGCTTGAGACCTGTTAAACAAGAAAGTGCTGTTGCCCTGTTGTAGCTTTTCTTCCTGGAGGACTGAGGGTCAGCCAGTGCTTTTCCTCATCCAGTTCCTATTGATGGGGTTCGTGTAGTCAGATGGCATGTTTTATGATGCTACACATAACCACAAGATTAAACATATGTCACAGTGCTGCTAGTCTCTGTGCTTTGAGGCCGAGCGTTCAGTAGAGCATAGATGTCACTAACAACAACCTAGACATTATGACCTCTTTTTTTGAATGCTGGTCAAAACATACTGTGAGCAGAATTGATATTTTATTGTTGCTGAAGTGCCTGGATGGAAAGAAAGGGAAAAAAAAAGAAACCACAACAAAAAACCCAGAGACAAAGGTATTTGTTTTAGGATGTAGGCTATTATTGAGCTACATCTAACTGGTTCAGATACACAGCCCTCTGAACACTTGGAAAATAAATCTGTCAGAATATTAAATTTTTTTTTGGAAATGCTGTTTTTGTGGTCTAATAGCCTATGTAAGTTCTGATTTTTCCACTCATGACTTAATGCTACAGAGCTACTAAGCTTCAGAATTGATGGAGGGAAGGAAGGAGATTGTTCCACAGTGACTGGTCATTTTAAAACCTGAGCAACTTATTTTTTTATCACGGTGACTGCAAAGAGAAGGTGTGTTGCCACCACAGCTGATTCTTCTAGAAACTAAAAGCAGTTTTGAACCAAGAGTATTCATAAATTCATGCTGGATTGGCTTTCTTGAGTATATTACATGTCTACTGAATGAAAGGAAAGGGGAAAATAGTGCTGACTCTACCATTTCCTAGTTATCAGCCTGAGAGCAGTAGTTCCATACAGATTTCTGTTTTATAGATGACCATTCTTGGTCAGCTTTAGTTCCTGGTTCTCTGCCCGAGAGAGAGTAATGGAAGGCATTCTTCCAGCTTGTATCAGCTGGTTATGGTCCCCTCGGTCTATTCAAGTTGTGTATAACCAGAAGGCAGTGTTGTCCCAGGAGTCATCTTTACTAATCTCAGCTGTGCCCTTTGCTGTGGGGCAGCACTGTAGGAATTGCACCCAAGCTACCTATACCCAAATTTCCAGATGTATTTGCGAGGACAGCTGGTGAACTTGTGGCTTGTGACAGCTGCTTTGCTGTAGAAGGGACAAAATTAATTAAAACTCTTTCTGCAAGTGTATTTTTCACTAAGATGAATCACATGCCAGAGTTATAACATAAAGCATCCTGTATTAAAAAAAAAAATACTTTAAAATGACAAATATTTTAATGATGGATTTCCCGATTAACTTGGTTATTCCTTGATTTAGTGCCAATTATAAATGCTAGCAATCACGAAATATTATGTATTCTAACTTGATATCCATTGTGTGGTGTCATGTTGAAAGTAGAGCCAAAAGTAACTTCCTCCTCCAGGTCCAGAGTCACTGGCAGCCACTGTCTCTGCTGGCAGTACGCAGCCATAGGCAAACCTCTGCTGGATTTTGTAAGCCACCAGAAATACAAACTTGTTTTGTTTATCCTTTATAGGGAAAATAGACAGGTGGACTTTTTCTACTGCTTAAGTAAATCTCTTGCTTCCTTTGGCCAGCCTTTCAGAGTAGGGGGAGGGAGTCAAATAGGTCAGGGAAGCTGATATTTGTGCTTCTCTCAAGTGAACAGAAAGTGGATCTCTTTTACAGATTTATCTAAAAGTGCATAGCTGATAACATTTTTGAGAAGTGATTTGTTGAAATGTTGGAAGTTACGCCAGCTATGCTGTGTTGTTCTGTACCATTCTGAATACAGGTGTCCTCTTTAAAATTCACTGAAATGTCAATATTTAGACCAAAACATTAATTTTCAGTTCCTCAGCTCTCAGTAGTTACATGATTAAAAATGCCATTTTAAAATGCTAGGTTTGAGGCACAGATATTTGCAATTAAAAATATTAATTGATGTATGCCAGATTATATAACTTCAGGTTTTCATCAGGACAGTGATCTACTGGACCGGCGGAAACATTGCTTCAGTGTCCAGTCAGAATCTGGAGAAGATCTTTATTTCTCTGTGGAACTAGAGTCTGACCTGTCATTATGGGAGAAAGCCTTCCAAACAGCAACTTTTTTAGAAGTTGAACGGATACAGGTGAGAAAAACTGCCTTGATGATTCCCTTTTGGTACATTATGGTCTATATGAAATAATGATGCAATTGAAGTAATTCTGTGCCCTCCTGCAGCTCTCGCAGTATTAATGTGGCTTTTTACATAGGTTATTGCATAAAAACCCTTACGGTGTTTCCAAACAGCTTGCAATCTAGCATTCAGAAGAGATCACCTCGGATAGAACCTGTGTGTTGTTATGACCAGGTGATACATATAGCAGTTGACTACAGTTCAGGGACAGAAGAGGAAAAAGAATCTATAAATCAGGGACAAAACTAGCTGTTTAAATATTCTTATGTACTGTCTTACATGCTACATTATTTGTTATTGGATAACATAAAAGAACCTTGCAGGAATTAAATTGTCCTTGTAATAATCAGGAATGAGAGTACATTGAATGAGAGTACTTAATGGATGCAAGCAAGAAGAAAATTGTACCTCAGATACTTTATTCTTTTTTTTTTTCCACATTTTTTTGTTTCCTGTGTATTTGCTTAGTTGATGATGGACAGAGGTGGATGACATTCAGGTACAGATTGCTAGTAAATCTTTATAGCAAAATTGCATATCAGAGTGTTTAAAGATAACTCTTCTTCTCACATGACCAA
>JANHFX010022909.1:12023-51808 GCA_027560015.1 Chloroceryle amazona | reverse complement strand
ACAGATTGCTAGTAAATCTTTATAGCAAAATTGCATATCAGAGTGTTTAAAGATAACTCTTCTTCTCACATGACCAAAAATTCACCTTTTTTTTTGCTTTAAAACACAAAAAAAAGAAATGCCCACCACAATTCTAATTCACCTGATCCTACTAGTTATGATGTTAATGTTCTAATCATAAAAAATACATCTGGTCAGCACAGCTTTAGTTGGTGTTGCCATGAATTATTCTGTATACACACGTACAACAGTCACATTGGCATATTAGTCTGTGCAAGTACCAGCTCATGCTCACTTTTCCCTGCCCTCATTTCTGCATCCTCCTGGGAATGCAAGCACTGGCAGTTTCTTATCCAGACAAATTGTTAGTTATACATTAGCCCTCTTCTGACCTTAAACCAACACATGCAGGTGGACTGAATTGGTACATACTTAGTGTTGATCCATTTTGCAAAAAACTACTCTGCTGTCACTTTTAATGCATATTACTTTGGTTGGAGAGGGTGTCAAAGAAGGTTCAGCTTTTAAGTTCATGCACTCTGCTAGCTCTTACAGGAGCTATTCTTACCTTTCAACCTCTGATTGTTGCGCTGAGAAATGAAAGTGTAGTTTTTCTGTACAAAAGTTGCAACAATATATATCCTCTGCTACTAAATATTGGAGATGCTTTGTCTTTCTGGTATAATTGACTGCAGCACGGTTTGTAGAAGCCCTGCTGTGCCATCAGAATATATGGCAATTTTTGTGAATAACTTTCATAGTTTTTTTCTCCTCTAATACTGATTCATACTGTAGCATTCCAAGCTTAGATTTTCTTTCTTTGATTTTAGAATTACATTCATTCAAAATTGCTCCCATGTTTCCACAAAAGAATTTCCCTAATAATCTTAACTTCAGACTGATTTTAACCTTTCCACCTCTCTTTTCACTCTACTGCTGTGCAGAGTAGCAATCAGGAACTCCAAGTAATGATTTCATGAGATTGACCAATTATGGCAAACTTGTGAGGGTGGGCATACAGTTTTTTCATGATAGATTATTATTGTGGAGCTTGCATTTATAGTTTCACCTTTTATCTTGATTTTCTTGCCTCTCTTCCTATACCTCAATTTTGAGGGAAGAAAAAAAAAAAAGGTTATTTTTTAATATAACTGGTCTTAGTCTCCTCACTTTTCTTTCAGCAGCCTGTTACTGCTTTCATCCACCAGTTTGCAGTTTGACTAAGTAGTGGTATAATTTGTCTCCAAGTTCTTTCATTGCTCTGTGGAAAAAAACAAGTGACGGGTTCAAAATGGAGCTAACAACTGTACATTTTTACTAAAACTGTGTTTTATGCAGTCATGTTAATATTAATATTCGTATTTCGTGTGAATGATAAGCCAGCTGTGTGCAGGTTTGTCTTACTATGAAACCATATAACTTTAAAAAATACAGCTGCACTTTCAATCTGCCATTTAAAATGATGCAAAGGTATCGTGGAATATTCCATAATCATACAAAGAATAACAGAGTTACTCAAGGAGTGTAAACTGGCATTAACCTCAGCCAGAGGTTAATCAGGCCCCCCTATTCCCATGTAATCCTAAAGAATCCATCACAATTAGAATATTTTTATAACGCCTCACTATAAATTCATAATGAATTCTGTTTAAACCTAATTCATAGCTTCTGATGGATGTATATCTAAGAAATTAGGCAGAAATATAGTCAAGTTAAAATAGTTTAGCAGTAGCATGTTACAATATTGTAGCAGTGACATTGTTATGTGCTTCAATCTCTCCACGGAGTTTTCTTTAGAGCAGTAAGAGATGCTAATCCACTTGCATAATTACCTATTAAAAGGAAAAGAAAATTAGTTGAAGTAGAGAACTTTTTCCTTACTATCTCACAATGTTTTAATGTAAAGAATCTAAGACTTCTATAGCTTGCATAATGATGTGCAATTATATATGATTCTCAGGTTCCTTTGTGTTCCAGCTACTTTATGCTAAAATTTTCTCCACTTCCATCATGATTTTTTTTTGCTTACTGTCCTTCTTGTTTGTATTGTAGTTGTTCCCTTGTATAAGTGCTTTGTGTTGCATATACTACTTTAAAGTTTGTCTCCATTGAAGCTGAATCTGACCTTGAAAGTGTGAATTAAATCTTGGACTTACAATATGGTTTCCCTTAGCTTCAGAGTTAGCTTACACTAGGTTTACAATTTACCATTCTTTCCATAATTTAAGCTGTGTGTACTGAGGGAGTAGGCTCTCAGGAACAACTTTGGGTAGTCTCCTTCAGCCCCTGACTGAGTCACTGAATTATTCATAAGCCCAATTTAAGATTCTGTATTCTGTGAGAGAACAAGAAATGAATGCTGAAATGTCCTTGCTTTTTTGGGGGATGCTTTGGGTCTGCTAAGTTTGTCATGAGTTCTATGAGAGAAATCAGCAACCAAAGCCAAATGTCCACAGCATATATAATTAACAGTCACTTTTGATGATTTAAGAAATTTGAAGTTATCAAGTCTCCTGGGAAGAATTTCTGCATTTTTATTTTCTCCAAATGTCTGAATTAAAGACAAATTAAAGAAAATACAGATGGGAAAAATCTTAACAGAGTTAATGAGTGTCTGAAAATTCACATCCCTACTCTGACCTGTGCCCAGAATTAAGTACAAGGGCTTACAACACATGCATAAAGTAAGGGACTTTCTTCCTCAAAGAAACTAAAACCTTACTGTCCAGACATCCTTTTGTTCTTCTCACATTTTTGCTTCCTTGAGTTGTTTTGAAGCTCATGGAATACACACGGTCCGAGGGCATAGACTGATCTTGCATCTAAGTAAAGAATGAGTAGAGAATCAGCTACTAATGATGATCAGCACCTTAATGCAGTTTCTTCCTGCTGATAACCACACTGAGCTGAACTGGATGATATTTCTCCACAAACTGTGCACTGCCTTTTGTAGGAAGAACCTCCTGTCTGGGAAGCAAGTCGCTTTTTTAGTGCTGCGTTGAACCAAGACTCATACAACCTGTTCCTCATGAATCTTAACTTCTCAGTGAGGCTAATTTGCTCAGGCACAGTCCTGTGCTCTGACAGAGGTAGCTGTGCCCGCTGATAACAGTGCTACAGTGCTCATTGTAGGTTGACCTCTGGTGCAGAGGTGGGAGCTCGGGTGAGTTAGATGGCCATACATATTTTAAACCTGATACACGATCTCCTCGACCGATTCTAATTCTCAGGAAAAGTTCTGTGTCTGTTCTAGATATCTTGGAGGTTTACAAATAAAAATGTAGTTTGCATCTTGTAGGAAGTTAGAAGGATAATTCTACAAAACTGTACATTTTTTGCTTTGCATGCAAAACCTGCACATTTTTGCATATGTGAATTCATTAAGTAGTAAATCAGTGTGAAATGTATTACTTTACACTCTTTTCTTCTACTAATGAGATGTTGCCAAAGGCAATAACCTTCCCTTTTCTAACAACACTGATTTACGATCAAAGTTTACATATTCATAGCAGTTTTATGGTGTATCTGCTCAAAAAAAGAAAAAAAAAGCCACATTTTTTTTCTAATATAAACACAAAATACCATATGATTGCAACACCACAGAGCTGAGTCTTTGTAGAATTAAAAATTGGGGGGATTTGTGCATTAACAGTTCTAATGGACAAGTGCCCCTCTGTACTGTAATTCAGATTTTATATACGAAGCATGTAAAGTTCTTTCAGTGCTTGGATGTACAAGAATAGACCAGTTGCTGCTTCCCACCGCAGCAGCAGCAGTAGGAAATCTTTCATTTACTGACAGATAGTTACAGCTTTTTAACACCTTCAGTGGATCACACAGATTTACAGTTACTCAGCAATAACACAAAATCATCTTGTCAGGCACGTGTCATGGATTGGCTTTGCTCCTGAGTTGTAGATGGCCATGCTTTGTCTATAGACTGACTTCAGGGCTGCACTTGTGCCCCACTGATAGCTAACAGAGCGTCCTTCAGCTTCAGTGATACATACATATATAGATACAGAGATAGCACTGTGTTTGAAACCTGGATTCTAGAGCTCCAGTGTGTGTGCACAAAGATTAACCAACACCTGTTTGTACGTAGTTGTGACCTGATTTGATCAGTAAAAGCAATTCACTCAAATATATCACTTTTGGAAAAGAAATCTATACTGAAGTGCAAGAAAGTATAATTCAAACTAAGCAGAGAATCTGTAGAGTTAGGAACATTTCCATTTTCCTTCATTACAGTGTTTCGAATCTTAGAAGCTGTTAATGAGCCTTTCAGCTTCTGTTCTGGGGAAGACCATTTAGAATCCAAAGAGCCCACCCAAAGTATCTTTCAATAAAGGCATGTGATTTATCCTTGATAATCAACATGCCAAATACAATAATAGATAGTTTGGCAACACTGAGAATTTAGTAACTTGCACTGTCCCCATGTTTAGAATTTATATTTTGAATCTTTGACACATTATAGATCATGGAAGTTCTGTTCTCATTTCATATATTTAGTGGCTACAGCAACATTTTAAGAATATAGCTATATTTCATTTAATCTGGAGGAGAAAATATCTATAAAACAAGAATAGGGTTTTTTTTTAAGAACTGACATCATATTTGGAGATGTTCTAATCTTTTTCCATAGTTTGTGATGAAAAATGCAAGTTTGTCATTTTGTACCTGAAGTCAGCCTTCAGACACAGCAGTAGTTTTGATCATGGAATGACATTAATAGATGTCTCACAGCTTGCACTGAAGTGTGAGATTATAGAAATAAATAGATGCATAGCTTTAAAAATCATAAAATAAGAAAGTCTTTTGTGATTTCGTTGAGATATATTGGTCCGCTAGCTGAAGCAAGAGAGGTATTCCATATGACTGTGTCAGTTGGTGCATTGTATGAAATAACTGCCTTCTTCACTGACATTCAGAACAGCACCAGCCCCCAGTAATCGGCAGACCCAAGAGATTTTTTACAAATGCATTTATTTTTTCTTAAAAAGCTAAGAGGAATGTGTTGATGTTAGAGGAAGTTACTGGATACCAAAATGAATAGGAGAGTTCAAAAATAATGAAACTTTCCTCTTAGCAACTGTCATTGGTAAACCACTGAGGCAGTTCTGATTCTGATTTATGTTTTCCCTAGTGGGAACAAAGCATCTTTTTATAATACTTTGAAAACTTCATCACTGATATAAATCCTTTGATTTGGAACACACTGACAGTAAATTATCCTATTTGTACAAAAGTGACTTATTTCTGATAATAATTTTAATATATAGGATTAGAACAAAGACACTGAAATACTGGTCCTAGAAAATACATTAAGAAATGCATTCTGTGGTAACTGCCTTCTCTGATTTTACTCCTACAGTGCAAGACGTATGCCTGTGTTTTGGAGAGTCATCTTATGGGACTTACCATTGATTTTAGCATGGGCTTTGTCTGTTTTGATGCTGCCACAAAGGTAAAGTTCTTGTTTCCTTCACATTGTTATTATTCCTCATTTTTTCTTCTATTTTGAGATAACTGCTACATCCTTAAAATGTTCTTTTTGCTACTGCAACAGATCATCTCTTATCAAACTTCTTGTGCTTTAGTTTAAAGTTGGGGATGATTTCTAAGTGATGTGAGAAGTTGTATTCTGCTGTGCACTTGTTACTGAAAAGTCAATACCAACATCAATCTGAAACAAACATCGAGTCTTCATTCTTTAATTTCACATGAAAGCCCAGAGTGATTCAGTTTGATGTTTCTTTAGCTAGTGCATCCTTGGTTTTGAGGGGAAATAATCCTCTTGGTTTTAAACTGATCTGTGAGCTTTGAAAATAACCTGCCTTTCTCTTCTCCTGTTTCATGGGTGGGAGTGTGTGCAATTCGCAGTTCATGGTTTAGATACTTCTGTTCAGATGTCTGTAAAAAGAGAAATCAGCCATGGGCCGTGTGTCTCATGCTTTTCCCATCAGAAAAAGCTCAGTACAACCGATGAGGTAGTTTGTTATATCAGATGAATAATTTGGCATCAGTTTCCAGATTATATGAATGCAAGCCCAATTCTTAGTAAAATAATTGAGAGCTTACATATGTTTGTATTTGTACTAATTGCTAAGGAGTACTAAAATGGAAGCAGGCTCTATTGCTGCCCCTTGATGCTGCTGTTACAGGAGAACGTGTGATATGTTTGCTGATTCCACTTCTCTTCAGTACCTGTTTTCCTTTGGGATGCTGCATCACTGCCACCAGCAATTGCTAAAAATACCCCTTTCTGTCCAGAATATGCTCTGTCTTAAGCCAACCCTTCCTGCCACATTACTCCACTAATCAGAAGCCTTTTATTCTTCCCACTCTGTTCTATTGTTTGTTTGCAGAAGGTGTGGTGAATTTGAAAATCAAATACTTGTGTATACATATTCCTTTTTGTTAAGCAAGGAATTTTATATGATTCATCAGGGAAATACATGACTGTCAACTTAGGAGGTATTATACAGAATAATCAGTGGAACAGAATTAAAATGCAGTGGCTCGGGAAAAAATATGTACATTTTCCCTCAACCTTGAATAATATTAAAGCAATGGTTTTGGGTAAAGATAATCTGCATCTCTTTCAAAGAATTTGCACTGATTCTCCGAAGACTTTAGACTCTTCCAAAGCCTTTAGCAGCAGTACAAGCGCACACCAAACTTCAGCTAGCAATGCACAAGCACTGGTGCCTTCATCCATGGTACTGTGGCTGAAGGGAGCGGTACCCTTTCAGTGTGTGCTGAGAACATGTACAGCAGATTCCTAGATATAGAAAAAAGCTCTAGCAGAGCTCTAACTTCGCTGGTTTGCTTTCTCAAAGAAGTCATTGTACCTTTCCAGTTGTATAAAATTTCTGGAGAGGTCATCTTGGCAAACAGTATAACTTATAAAACATGTTCTTCTTTGCTCTGACAAATAAGATTTATTATTTTTCCTTCGAAACAAAGAGAGAGAAAGACTTCAAATAATAAAATTGCCTCCTGAAACACTAAGGCGGTTGTTAGCATTGCCAGCAGATTTGCAATCACCTCTGTATTTCTTGCACTTTTTGTGTTTTCATTCCATACTGATAAATCAATTCTGCCTTAATACTTGCTGATTCTTCTTTTAGAAGTGAGGTTTAGTTTCCTGACTGGACAGAGACACCAGGCTGGTAAAGCTCAGGAGTTGGTACCCAGAGAATCCTGAAGGTTTCAGGGTTTGTTTCACTTTTTTTTGATGCAGAAAGACAGGGAAGGAGAGAGTACAGTTTAAGGCAAAGGCATTGTGTTAAGAATGCCTGATCTATTAGATTGCATGCATACCAGAGACATGCCACTTACTAATCCATTCAGGAAGCATGGAGAGTCTGTACATTGGAAATTCAAGAAAATAAATGGGTAGCAATAACAGAATATTAAACTCATTACAGACTTAGAATATTAAAAGGTATTTATGTTGTTAACAGATTGCTTAAGAATTGTTTTCAGGCTTCTGCTATAGTCAAATAAATTTCATAAGTATAAATAAACTACTGCTTAAGATTGAGGGGAAAAAAAAAACATTTTTTTAATGTCCAAAATATTTACATATAAAAGAGGTAACACCACTGTTTTTAACTTCTCTACATATTATTTTGAAGCAGTTTGTGTTATCTGAAAACTTGCAGTGTTGTAAGCAGAATGCAGTTAGCATCCTGAGAAACCTACCTGCACTGCTTCACTTTTATTCTAATGTAGAAGCTCATTAAGTAGCACCTCTGGATAAAAAAGAGGACACGTTGTTTTGTTAGTAGTCAGGTGCCAGGCAGTGTGAGGTGATGCAGATGGTTCTAATGCAATTGCATTAGAAGATAAGAGAAACAATACTGTATGAAGCAATATCATCTGTTGCCAAGTGCCTGCTACAGTTGAAATTGTCAAGCCAGCCGTAGTGTGAAAACTTGTCTCAAATCTGCCCTAAGTGTGTCAACCATATTTTAATAAGTACCTAAACAGCAAAACCATTACCTAGTCTCCATCATTTTATGGAAAGATAACAGTTGTGATTGGCTCAGCTAAAAATTTATTCAGGTATCTTCATTATGGCAGGTGTAGGTTGTGTCTGTACTGATAATGTTCTCCAGCAATATTGCTATACTTAACAGAACCAGAAACATAAAAGAGTTTCTCTCCCTGCACATTAAAAAGTAGCAACATGTATACTTGTGCTCCCGTCCTTCTGTAGCACTCTTCAGAGCCAAACCTCCAGTGTGAGATGTTTTGGTTTTTTTCCTCATTGGTAATGTAGCATTTGAATGAGAACTGTGACATAAAGACATGTTTAGTGACACAAGCAAAAAGCATTATTTCTGCAGCAAGTGAAGGAGTTCACATAAAGCAGAAGTTGAATATTTCTTTTCCAAGAAGGACCTGAGAAAACAATGAAAAATTGAAAACAATTTGCAGGATAAGGAAAACATTATAAAAAATTTAAATTAAATTATCTGTATCCTATTAATATTTACATATACATTTGTGCACTAAGTACAAAAGTCCTAGCAACAGTCACATAACTCAACAAACTCAGTATTAAAGACAAAACCACTATTTTAAATGTCATACTGTTCATGGAAACAAAAAAATGCATTGATTCTTTAAAAGTTGTATGCATTTTTCTAATCAGTATTTGAAAAATTAGTAGAAGCTATCATTCCTCTTCCAGTGATGGGAAATCCACAACTTCTGTGTGAAATCTGTTCCAGTGTTTCACCACATCCCTGTAAAAATTTCTTCCTTATATTACTACTCGTATGTAATTTAACCACTCTATTTTTGGTAAATCTTAAAGCCAAATTCTACAAACTTTGGAGTTCAGTGTCAGATAATTCAGTTGGAACATCTCTCACTTTTCCCAGAATAACACTGCAGATGTAAAATCTTTAATCAGTTCAAAGGTGGTCTTAGACAAATGCTTGGAGGACAAATCTAATTAATATAATTCTTTTTTTGTTTGTTATTTATTTATTCATTTTCATCTTTCCCAGAACACAAAGCTCAAGTGGTGCTTTCTGAGAACACCTGAAAAGTCCTGTCTTATATTTTGATGCAGTGGAGTATTCAGTAAATCTTGAGGCAATTTCTATTTTCTATTTAGCACTGTGCTCACTGTATTTTATTTTTTCTTTCTCAATCACTGCTGCATTGACTGTGAACCAGTTTTAATAGTGAATAATCACTAATAAACTGAAGTGAAGCCACATTCATCAACTCATGATTTTAAAAGCTCTTCAGCTATTCCAATATTCAAGTTATTTAAGCAACAAAACAATATTTAAATTATTTTTTCCCTCACATTTCAAGTTAATAGATTTCTTTTTTCCAACATGCCTGGTAATTTGCAGTTAAAATTTCACAAATCTTCTAGAAAACCTAAACTCACTACCAAAGGACATGAACAAGTTTATAGAGGGTAATGCTTCTTCTTGTGCTTATGGTTTACAGTCAGAAGCCATACAGCACTGTGTAGCTTGTTTCCATGTTTACTGTCATTTAATCTTTATGTAATATTTAACTACATAAGTTGAAATTTGTGGTTAAAAACTGTCATCTCTGCTAAATGTATTTCAAGTCAAACACATCACGGTTCGATAAAAATGTTGTTTCAGTGTCTGCAGAGACCCATGATAAATATGAGTAAACTGAGTTCTTCAGAACAAATCTGTACTGTGATGTGATTATAACAGCACTGGCATAAATCAGAGCTGTTTCTGCTGCATGTCCCCTGCTTTCTCTTACTTGTTTTCCAACTCGTAGCTGGTAGAGCCAACAATGGGTTATCATTCAGAGAATTTGGTGTGTTGCTTTATAAAAAGACATTGGCATTTCCTGAAAGGAGAATGAACAGGTTTTAAGACTGCCTGGTTAAATCAGATTCTTCCAACTTTTCACAAAATAATGTCTTCATTCAACAAAACAGCTTGTAAACTACCAAATGTAATTACACACACAAAAGACATTAAAAACTAGTAACAGGTATACTTGTGCTCTCGTTCTTCTGTAGCTCTCTCCAGAGCCAAAGCTCCAGTGCAAGATGTTATCTTTTTTTTTCTTTCTCATTAATAATGTAGCATTTGAACGAGAACTGTGCCATATAGGCCAAGCAGACATCAGCAAATGTTTGACTATGATTAATTTCTATCAGGTAGTCCTTCGTTTGTGGTAGTGATTTACCTGGAGTGAAAAGACCACCTGCCTCCTCTGTTGGCATATGTGGAAGTTTAAATCTGGTCATTAGTGAGTGTCCCCACGGCATCTCTGCCACAGGGAACTTCTTCCAGAAATGCCCACCGGCTGTAATGCAATTTCTTTGGCATTATTTGAAGTAAAGGGTGTCAAATAGCATCTTCTTACTGAACTTCCCTCTTTCTTCCTTGCTGGTATTGCACTAAAAATGAATTTAATTAATCTTTGTGAATACCATTTAGATGCTGTCCTTTCTCTTGACTGCCTAGTAAAGTTTCCCAGATCCTGTTTAGTTATTCCTTGAACTACAAGGTGCCTTACTTTGCAGTGTCTACTCTAGACATTTTTTTTTGAGTTGTTTTTGATGGTAAATATTATTTGGGGAAAAAAAAATAATCTAAAAATAGGAAAAAGTTCTGTTACAGGTGTTAAAAGTTATAAACCAAATTTTAACCTAGGCCATTTTTGCAGCACAGTGTATTAATGTCCACTGGGGAAAACATTTTTCCCAAGCTCTGCACAATTTCAGCACATCGATTCAGGTTCTGTGTAGACATAGATTAAAAACCATAACAAGACATGTACAGAAGTTCACCTAACTACTGTTCTGTAAGTCATCTAACACATGCAGCTACTTAGTCAAGTGGCATTCAGGAATTTATTTTTGATGTGCTTCTAAAAACCAATTGTCTACTCTTCAAGTGTATGGGTGTATATACATAGACATACGTATGTTATGTATGTTTCTGTTTATAGTGACATTAAAATGTTCTTTGATGTGCATATTTGCACCATAGCCTGTAAGAATAATATATGTATGTGTTTGTGTGAGTGTATGCTGCAATATACCTACCTGTGCAAAGTGCTATGTCTGTACTCCATCACATTTACTGCTCATTAAAGCAGCAGTCAAAAATATGTATTTGTCAAAAGAGAAAAAAAATCATCCCTTATAGGACTGAAAATAAATTTGAGTGCTGCTGAATTAGACGGTGATGCTAGAACAAAGTAACAAAAGGCTCCATAATGGCTCACAAGGTGCATATCAACAAAGCTCAGTGTACCCATCATCTGTTCTCTGGCAGACACCTTGTGCACTTCATCACAGAAGAGAACACACTATAAACAACAAAGAGCAGTGCAAATATCTTTAATTTGTTGTTCATACCAAAAGTATACTAAATAACAGAGGACTGAATTTCTCTTTATTTAGAAACAAACTTGGTTTTGAGGGATACATATCTTCAGGTCTGTCTCTTCATGCAACTAATACACATACAGTATGTTGAAATAAAACAGCATGTGAAAAAACCCTTGATATCTGAAGTTCAGTAGTAGAGAAGGCAGCAGGAAAGCAGGCTCACTTCAGGGTAGAGATTTAATAATGTGACTCTTGTGAACAAGTATTTATTCCATGCTTAGAAACTGAAATGCTGAACAAATAGCTAGTATAACTTTACTATAAGCCATCAGACATGGTTCCTTCAGTCTTATCTACTGTGGTTAGAAGCAAACAAATGTTGGTAGGTCATCCATCAGTACTAAGCAAATAAACTGTAGTCTTTTTACATTCAGTGTAACTTGGATTAGATGGACAAGAACAGGTTTTTTATTAGGGCTGACTTCCTTGCTTTTTTCCTTTGTCTCATTTTTGTTCTTTATCCTCTGTGTCCTCCCCCGTCTTTCCCTTTACAGTTATAAAGCCACAGCAGTTGACAAAGGAAATTGCCTTGGACCGTAATTCTTTTGTAGTAAGACACTCTCCAGAGATCAGTAACACAGTAGAACTGAGCATGAACAAGATGTTAATCCTACTCAGTTTCTTACCACTGCTATCAGTATGGACAAAGTGTCACTTTGCAAGAACACAATCTTTCTCAATTAGGTGTGAGCCAAACGGGCAAATTAAGGCATATCCCAGGTGCCCAAAGACCCAGTTACTTCTGCTCTTGAAAACAAAGACCTACAAGGCATCTGTTCTTGATTTAGTTTGACTTGTGGGATTATCGCTTATTTTAGTCAGATGACAAACATCATTACCTTAAAGGTGCCCATTGAAATTTGTCATTAAAAGTAGCCTTAAGAAGCTAAACAGAAGATTTATTTAATTAGAGTGTCAAGCAAAAAAGGAGGCAGTGTTGGAAAAGTACAGCTACAGTTTTTTGAAGATGCAATGGAAAAGACAACAAAGGGATGTACTGAAACTGATATTTGAAAAGTGTCCTCTATCATCCTCTAAGTAAAGATGATGCATTGACTCCACCATTTATAGGTGGTCTGTGATGTAGCTGTTTAATCATTAGAAACACTGACAGACTCTTCCAGGTTTTTCCCAAGAACCCTACTGAGGGCCAAACTTCTTTTGCTCTTACATGATAAAACCTGGATGATTCATGCCAATGGGAATTGTAGAGAAAAGCTGTATCTGGTGCTGTGCACCCGTAGGTGAAATGATGCCATTGCAGTATGTGATGCAAACACTATTGCACAACTTCACTAAGTGTAAATGCTCTTTTTGGAAGAAGAGAATGGGTCCGCAGTGCATAATCCAATATAGAAGAGGCAAGAGTGTTTAATAATAAATTGAAGGTAGTTATCACTGAAGCCATAGGACATAATTCTTTTCTGGTTGGTGACTTTCATGTTGACGACAAACAACTTCTCTTTCCTAGTGCCCAATGCAAAATGCCCTCTATATCCTTGCTAAATCATGCGGCTATCACGGAGCCATGGACCAGTCAGACTCATATTTCTATGTGTATTCCTTAGAGTATAGTAAGCAAAAATACAGACACACCTATTTATTCTGTGTTTGTTTGGTAATACAATCTCTGTTTAGTATAAATCAAGCTCATTCACCCAAACAAAAACAAAAATCATAGCCAAAGCTCCTGATCATACCTTAAACTAAGATAATAATGATACATTCCCACTTTTCTGATACCGTTATCTAGATGGGAAGTGATTTTGTTTGATGGCATCTCATTAAAATTGCATGTAGTTTAGTCCAGGATTCTGAAATGATACGAATGAGTACCCAACTGACAAATTATATGAATGTGAAAATATTCTCTAAGGTCCTTTGTGGAATATGGTTCAGACTTAGCGCTAGTGCTAAGAATAGAAGCAATGTAATTTTCTTCATTTGTGTGACTATGGGGAACATCAGCAAAGTATTTTTCTTATATTGACTGAAGTCAATGGCTTTTCTTCCGTGTGCTATTTATGTATTGCATTTATGTCCCATCTATAAAATAAAAGTGTGCAGGCAGAGCATCCTTGTATAATTATAGCAAAATAACACTAGCAGAAGATAATAGGCAGTAATTTTGTTACAAAGACTAGAACAAATGACTCCTAGATGATTACTTATAAATAAAATATTTCTCATTAAAAAGTATTGGTGGAGAAACTTGGTCTCAGATATGTCAAAGGAAAGAAAAATCCTATTAATTTCAGTGAAGACAGGATTTTGCTTTTTGCTGATTTCTTATTACAATAATTTAATAGCATCTCAGGAGAAGTCTTAAATCTAATTTGTCAGATTGTCTGCACTGTTTATTTGTTTGTGTTGCATCCTGACATTCTTTGAAGTTAATTTTATTAGCTGGTATAATATGTAAAAAGCAGCCTAGATGATCTATGAATAATAATTGGGAAGAGGATTTATATCTTGTTAGTTTTTTTTACTGTTACACATGATACATGCAGTATTGGTTCAATGAGATTGTCTTCTTACATTGCATTTCTCAAAACAGAGATTAACTGTGTCAGATTTTCCATGCCCACTCTGAATGGACTCAAATTGTGAAGCTGGTGGTATTTCCAGTATATGCTATTACCTTGGTTCCCAGTTTCTAAAATGGGCTGGTTGCTGTTGTTCACAAATTCTGTCTCTACTCGTGGATTGAGAGTTCCCTGTTAAAGGAAATCAATAATGAATATGGAGTTCTCATCTTGGTGTTCCATCAGGCCACATCAAAGTTGTGTCCCTCAACTTGAGGAGTTTCTCAGGGTCCTCACAAGCAGCTGATGTCAGTATCTACCAAAGAACTTTATTTTTTTGTATTTCATTGCAACTTATGTTCTAATAGAAATTGCCACCTCACCCACCTGTAGAATACAATTTAGGGTAAACAAAAATTACTGCTTTCTGAAAATGTTATATATAGCCCTGTAAAATATTCTCAGCAAGTTACACACAGTTACCGAGGATTATGCAAGGAAAGCACTTTAAGAGAAAAGGCTGCTTTTAGTAGCTAAAAGAAGCCCTATCAGAATGTATTGTAGTGCTGAGCTCAGTAACACTGCACCTTCAAACCAGTAAGTACTCCTGCTTATATTTCATAATTCGTAAAACCTGATTTAGAAGTAATTTAGATGACACATTTAGGGCTTTTGGCAATTTGTGAAAAAGCCAGCATGTTTTACAAATGTACTTATTGCTTGGAAGTCAATCTATACATACATATGTGTGTGTACAAAATTATACCAGCGTCTGTTCATCTCTGAGGCAAGCACTGAGGAGATGTTTCTGAGGAACTGTGGTGTTCAAAAATGTGAAAAAAATCATTCACTTGACTTTGACTGTGGTATATATCAGTATCCCCAAGGATGCCTATTCCTAATGAAGGAGATGGAGCCTTTAAAATTCGAATTCAGACTGGTCATCACAGCGAGCACTGTGTCACCGGTCAGCCCATAGGAACATGAAAGCACGAGAAGCTCTCTCATGTGTTTATGTCACTTCTGTAGCTACAGAGCTCTGTGAAACTGGCTTCTGAGGTGAGTAGGTCTTGCCTCTCCTATCTACTTTGGCACTGTGAGGTAGTCATGGAAAAACATAGG
Organism: Chloroceryle amazona; assembly: GCA_027560015.1. Taxonomy (NCBI): domain Eukaryota; kingdom Metazoa; phylum Chordata; class Aves; order Coraciiformes; family Cerylidae; genus Chloroceryle; species Chloroceryle amazona. The sequence continues at coordinate 36,733 of JANHFX010022909.1, read as the reverse complement.
TCTGGTCCCCGCTCACTGCTTATGCATTTTGCAGTAATGAAAATGAAAATAAAAAAACAACACTTCCAGATCATATGGAAAACACAGCAGGGATCCCTAAGATCCTGTATTTTAAGAGTGATCTTACTGCTGGTCACAGAATTCTGCATCATCTTGTACAGCTGCTACACAGGCACAATGTACAGTGGGCAGTACTTCAGCTTCTTTGGTAGGAGATGAGGAACTAAACGGGTCTTACTGGGCATATGCTTAACTAATACACACAATTTTAGACATCTAGAATTTGGATGTCGAATTTAAACTAGCTTTTTTACACTTCTAATGTTGTGTGGTACATTGAGGTGCAAGATACATCCAGAGTGTATTGCAGTGAACCAGTATTTATCCCAGTTCAAACTGGGATGAAGGAATGGTTATTCAGAAGTTCTTTAGAAAAAAAGTAACCAGGCTGAGTAGCTTGAATGTCTGAAATACTTCGTATTCCTGACAGTAACTTAAAAGTCATATTTCTCCACTGTTACTTTCGCAAAAAGAACCCTTCTTCATTTGGACATTTTGGGGAGAAATATATGTGCAACTTTTTGAATAGCACTCAAAAGAAAGAGCTCTTTCATTTGGGAATCTTTTCATGCATCGTCAATGGCATTTTTATTCCTTAGACTTTAGACAAAGAGTGTTTAATAGTCTCTGCAAAGTATGGTGTTGAACTGTCAGTTCTAGGAACTTGTTTTGATATCGTTATGGAAGAAGTGCAGTCTTCTTCAGTTTAATCTCAAGAAGGATTTCATCTCTTCCTTGCTATAGACCTGATTCTTACAGGGGACTTAAAAATAAGAGCCATTGTAAAGTAGGGCTCTCCAAAACTGCTGTTATGCAGAAAGTGAAGTGTTTTCTTGGATCATGCCTGTGGTTTGGTGTTACTGTCATTCTGTCTGAGTGGGAATGAAGTGAGTGGCAAAACTGCCTGGGAAATACCAAAGTACTGCAGTTCTGAACATCTTTCATCTTCACTAAAATGTAATTGAACTGGGTATAAGGCCAGGTACCCCGGGATTTTGCCTGCCCATCTAAGGGTCCTTGTTATGACTGAGCCTCTCTCCTGGCCTCCCCATACATCATCAGAGAAGAGAAAGACGATAGCTTGTGTTTTGATTGTTGTTCTCCTGAGATAAGAGACTATTCATGTCTTTTATATTTCTCATCTAGAAAATTACATGCTTAAATAGATTTGCTATTCCTGCAGAAAGGCAATGATCTTGGTCTTCTGACAAGGTTCACTGAGCTACATAGGTCTGTAAATAAAGGAGTTTAGAACAAAGATAGGAAGTATGGTGAAACAGTGCTGTGAATAATATGGTGATACTGTTTTGGTTTCTTTTATAACTCACTAGCTACAGGACATAAGTAAACAGCATTGATCAAACAAGGTGAAAGGAATTGCACACTTAGAAATGAGGGAAGCTGTTCTGTTTTCCATAGCACAGATTGGTCAGCTCAGGAGGACAGCATTTGAAATAAATATGATATAGTTTCACATGAATTGCCAAATTCATCTAGTTTATCTGAAACAGAATGTCCTTAACTCTGGTTATGGTAGATAGGAGCTCACCTGTCACATACAGACAGAGAATGAAAGTGGTCAGATTAGGGGTGGGGTTTTTTATCTGGAAGAGACAAATCTATAGAGAGAATCTGGGGAAAGTAATTCTAGCACTTTCTTTGTGTATTGTGCCCAGCTAAGATTCTGTCCTTTTGTTTTTCAAGTTACTAAGACAAACACAACTAACTTTATTTAGGTTGATGCATATTAGAAGTTTTGGCCAGTCATCGACATAATGAGATCGACAAATCCTGAAGCAAAGGGACCTGCATAGATTTAGGACAGTTAAAAATTTGACCTCCCTCGTATTCTGTTTGCTTTCAAGTAGATACTAAATCATTCATAGGCATGGAGAAAGGGCAGAGATTGAAGTGTCATGCTACGCCACTGAAAGTAAGTCATTTGCAAACCCTTAGGCCAAAGAAAATGGAACAGCACTTCTTGCTTTAAGTTTCTGTGTTGTCTGATGCATGTGAAATTAATACCCCCTCAAAGTACCAGTGAGGATTGCCTTCTTATTATGTGAAATACTGCTGAAATCATGATGAAGAATGTTAGTGGTTCAAAAAATTGGAGATAGCTTTAAATGAGGCTGAAAAGACAAAAAAATAGCTTTTTTTCACTTTTAAGCAAAGTAGTTTGAAATATATTTTTTGCTACATAAATCCACATTAGATATATAAAAAAAGAGATTATTTTTTAGCCAGCTGTAAATTTTACTAATTGCATATTTATTCTGTAGAGCAATCTGTCTTTTTCTTTTAAACATGACACAATGTAGTTCATGATATAATTACTTGAAAGGCCACTGATATGCTTAGAATTAATGATCTCCAATTCTTTCTTAGAGCTTTCAGTAAGTAAACTCAAAATCAGTTCTCATTACACGGTTTCCTTTTGTTATTTTATCATTTTTAAATAGGTATTTTACTTTAATTTGGTATGCCCTTTTTGTTAATACAACTAGATGTTTTAATGGGCAAGGATAGGACTTCTATAGCAGGTTATCACCTCAGATGGAGAATCCAGAGGGATAGGACTTCTGTAACAGGTTATCACCTCAGATGGAGTAGGGAATCCAGAGACTGTCAGTGGAAGAAAATCTTTGGTTATTGATATTACAATTGATTTATCGACTCTCCTTTCTTCATTTTATGTTTCTTTATCAGGATTAAATACAGATAAAGGAATTTTGGAGTAAATTTCAGAAATGTAGTCTGACTGATCTCAATCAGACACTGCCAAAGTATAATACGTCCATCTGATCAAAGGGACATCAGACCAAAGAACACTAAAATTTAAATATGTACCATAAAGGGGATAAAAATACCCTTAGAAGGAGTAATTTGCAGTTTGCAAATGATAACTACTCTGGCTTGTATGGTTTTTAAATATTTCTTTCTTTTTTCCTCTAGGCCGTACTTTGGAGGTACAAGTTTTCCCAACTTAAAGGTTCTTCAGATGATGGGAAGAGCAAAATCAAATTTTTGTTCCAAAACCAAGATACTAAACAAATTGAAGCGAAGGTAAAAGCAATACATTGTTTGTTTTATAAAGGCAGTGTACATTAAAAACAGTTATGAAACCAGCTAGGGGAACAGAGGGGTAAATTAAACTCCATTACTTAGAAATCCTAGATTAATGCATAAAGTCAAAGAATGCAAAGGAAACCGAAGAAATTCCAAGAGAAGAAAACGGATTCAAATGCTTGGATTTTTATAAACTAGAAGTCTTTTGCGAAGTGTAATTACATTAAAAATAAAAGCAAAAAACAGGACACACTATATATGGGTTTAGAAACATTTGCCAACTCTCTCTCTTGGAGATTATTTTGTTAAAGCTGGCTAAGAATTTGTATGCCCTTTTCTTCACCCTATACCCATATGAAGAACTGCTGCAAAATTTATTCGCAAATTAACCTGGGAACAAACCCCAGCAAAGGTCTAAATTCCAGATTTATTTCTGAGAGGAAAAAAAAAGTGTGATTAAACACATATTTCCTTCGAAAAATGAAGCTTTGTGTCTGTCTAATTCAAAGTTAGAAAAGTTGTATTGTCGGTTGTACTTTGGCTTCAAGAGTTAATTTATGAAAAGAGAAACCCTGAGAGATTCAGGCTTGGTTTGATTTGTGTCTTTTCAGAATAGGGCATTTACTATCCCAGTGTGTGCAAGAAGGATCTTTGATAACTGGAACTGCCTTAGAGTCTGAATTGAAGGTCTTTTTGATTAGACTCCAAATTTTTATGTAAACCTGAGGACTATTTTCTTGATCATCTTTAAGCCAATCTTTTGAGGCATTTGCTCTACCACTTTTCCTGACCAAGTCAGAGAGAAAACTGCTGAATGAATATGATAACAATATGGTTCCATGAGCAAAAAGGAAATGTTTAAATAAATTATTGTCTAAAATGGCTACATATGCATAGCATAATAAAGTATGCAAAGAAAAAAGGCAGTCTTGAGTTTCAATGCATTAAGCAGCTTCTTTTTCTTTCTGCATGTCTTTTTGTGTTTGGTATTAATTATTTTCTACCTAACAGCTATTTACTTGGTTTTAAACATATTCAATGCAGTAAAGGTATGTAAAAGCTCCCATTAAATCAACAGCAATGAAATGTGTTGGACTGTGGCTTTCAAAACCATCATCTTCTGCTGCATCTCAAAGATAAATGTTTTCTTTTTCTAATTTCCTTCAGAAATTGGTTTTTTTTATAGTACAGTATTTCTTTTAATCTCTAATAAGAAAACATAAACTTAGAACGTAATGTCATGAGGATGATTTTTTCTTAAGCAACTAATTGGAAGCTCTGAACTACAGCTGAGGGATTAAACTCATCATTATCTTTCTAGTGTCTGTTGTGGCCATTATATTAACATGTGATTTTTACAACAGAAGAAGTTTCATAGGAATACAAGAATGGGACAGTGTTTATTTCAGTAAAACTAGGATATATTTTTAATGCTAAATTGAATCTTTAAAAAAATTCAAAAACAAAGTGTGATACCTTAGAGATAGCCTGGTACCTTTATTGTACCTATTATTATTCCTCCTCAAACTGAATACAGCTTTGCTTCTAGCAAATTTCATCTTTCTGCCTTTTATCAAGGTAGAAACCGTACAAAGGCAGAATATTACACAAACTTGCTAGTGTGTTTATTAATATACTGTCATGGTCCCTGGTTGCTTCTCTTTATTATCAATGTAAGCTTTTGCATTGATCAAAAAATTGGTCGCTTTTTAATTCATTTTCTTGGTGATCAAAGCATACCAATCATCCTATGATGAAAAAATGTCAGATTATCTTGTCTTTGGAAGGTCCTATGGCATTTACAGTGGGCACTTCTATCCATTCCAATTTATTTCAAGATGAAACATGTTGCTTGCTGTAAGAAATATAGATAAATGTGGCTGTAAAGTGAATGTGAAGATTCTTGGGTCATATTTTTTCAACTTTGTTTAGTTTAAAATTCTATGGATAGGTCCCTTCAGTATTCTTTAAGCCTCTCATGGATTAAAGCAGTATTCAGCATGAGAAGTAGTGGAACAATCTAGCCTCTGTTTTTTTGGGCTTGACTATCATTACAGAGTTAGAGGTATAGCTATTTGGGGAACTCTTGAGTCATTAGGAAATGTTAATCAGATTTTCAGAAATGCTTGTAATGCTGGTTTCATGCATACTGTATGTAGGCTTCATTGGGTATCAGATGATGGAAATTTTGTAAAACATCTGTTAAAGGTTGTGATGAATATTCATGGCCACAGCTATCATCACCTATTAAATGCAGCTCTGTGCTTCAGATGGCCCGGGGACCCGCTCTTGTAAGGGGAAATACAGCGTAACATTTTCTCTACATTAAGATAATTTTTTGCCTGTTACATTTTCCACAGAATAAGCAGAATATAGTGAAATGAGAGCTCACAGCTGAGAACAAAATGAAAAATCTGAGGAGCCATTGCCCCACTGTATCAAGGCTCTTCCCTTCTTCATTCCCAAGCAGTAATGAGGAAGCAGGGCATGGCAGGTAACTGATGCAGCTTAGGACACTCTCTACAACTGACAGTGATTTTCCCCCCCTGCATCATTAACACTGACACACTCTGTGCAGAACATGCTGTGGCATATGCACACCTATCAGAGACTCCTGCTTTCTTCCCTCCAAGGTCTGTTTTTCTCCATCTCCAAGTTTCAGCTCTGGCACAGACAGGATGCGTTCGTGTATTTAATGCATTATAATTCAGTTACAGCCTGCAATATGATGTGGTCTGGCCATAGGGGTTTTTTGTTGTTCATTATTTTTTAAATAATATTGCTGTCATCGTGGTCAACAGCCTGATGAATATGAGCCAGGAGTGTGCCCAGCTGGCCGAGAAGGCCAACAGCATCCTGGCTTGTATCAGAAATAGCATGGCCAGCAGGATTAGGGGAGTGACCATCTTCCTGTACTTGGCATTGATGAGGCTGCACCTTGAATACTGGGTTCAGTTACGGGCCCTCTCACTGCAAGAAGGACATTGAAGGGCTGGAACATGCCCAAAGAAGGGCAATGAAGCTGGGGAAGGGTCTAGAGAAAAAGTGTTACTAGGAACAGCTGAGGGATCTGGGATTGTTTAGCCTAGAGAAAAGGAGACTCAGGGGAGACCTTCTGGCTCTCAACAGCTCCCTGAAAGGAAGCTGGAGAGAGGTGGAGGTCAATCTTTTTTTCCAGGTAACAAGTGATAGGACAAGAGGAAATAGCCTCCAGTGGCACTGGGGGGGCAGGGGGCTGTTTGTTAGATTGGATACTGGGAGAACTTTCTTCCCTGAAAGGGTTGTCAAGCCCTGGAACAGGCTGCCCAGGGTGGAGTCAGCATCCCTGGGGGTATTTAAAAGACTTGTCAATGTGGACGTGGTTTAGTGGTGGCCTTGGCCGTGCTGGATTAGTGGTTGGACTTGATGATCTTAAAGGTCTTTTCCTACCTAAATTGTTCTATGATTCTATTTAATTCCTTCCTGTAAAAAGTACAAGTTATCAAAATCCAAATTCTTTCTGTCTTCCTCAGTTACAGTGCTGAGTATTTTATGTATCTCATGCTATCCCAGACGTGTGCATTATAAGATGTGTTGTATCTGTGCACTAATATCTTTTAGCTTTAGAATGCTTGCTTGTTATCTAGAGAAATAAGAGTGTCAGAGTGTTTAGCTATTGAATTTTGACACAAAGTTCAGATAAATTTGTTGTTATTCTGGAAACACATTCATTGTAGATGGACATGGCTTGGAAAAAAACAATTATGCAGCAGTATTTTAAATTTTAGACAAACTGTCTTCATAATTGCCCACCATCTCCTCTGTGTTCTGGTGGAATATACAGAGATACCACAGTTAATGTTAGAAATCTAGGAACAATACTTTTTGAGAAAAAATGCAGAACCCCATCCATTCATCAGTCAACTTGTTTTGGTTTTGAGAAATTCATTTGCCACCAGAGTTTATATTCCTAAGTGATAGAAAATCCTTCGCTGACACAGAATAACTAATATTTTTATAATGCTGTCAACATTTTTTACAGTGTGCTTTACGCCTGACTTAACCAAACTGAAAATGGCATGCTTTGAGACACACAGCGTGTGTACGGATTTAGTTACAGTTTAACCAGGTATACTTCCTTCCAGCTTGAAAGTAATTTAAGGGATATAAACATTTTCATTATTCCCTCAGATATTGTTAGAATGCTGCCATTTTTTTTCTGGAGAGATTCTGTACCGATGCTTTGTGTACTGATTCCTTCTCTGTAAGTAATATTGTGTTACTATACAGATATATAGTGTAGTATAAGAGAAGTGTTTCCCCATAGACCTAAGCAATTCCAGGATGAAAAAATCTGAACAGTGATTACCATAGGGCACACCAGTGGGTCCATGGCAGGGTGCCTGGATGCAAACACCTAACTTTGAAGGTTTCTAAGGCAAGGTCTAAGTGGTTTCTGAGAAGAAAACCACTTAGGGGCAACATTAATCACTGATACCCCTTAGACATTTCAATCTGTAGGTTATTTCCCAGCTGTCACTCAGCAGGAGATATTGCACAAGTTTGCACAGTCAGATGGAATTTTTCTGACTGTGAGCTAGAAAATAGAGCTGTCGGTGTGGAGCCTCCATGTCCCTCTCCTCCGTTCTTACTGAGTTGTTGGTGTTGGTTGAAAAATCAGAGCACAGAAGGGCAAAGCTTCCTCCTTGCCTGTAAGACACAAAGAGATTCACTTAGGCACCTTTCTATCCAGTTTTACCCGTTTGTTTAGTGACAGTTTAATCATTCAGTAGCAGCTCTTCAGTATCACAGCAGCTTCCAGACACTAACACAATTTCAGGACTGTAACAAACTCAGTGTGCGGTGCTCTTTAATTTTAACTGGCTAAGTATTGGACCACTGCAGTAGAAACTGCTTTATATTTTTCTAATAAAATGAAGAATATCTCAAATCTATGAGAGATCCTGTTTTGATACATGTATGTGCTCCCAATTGCAGGAGTATTCAATGTGTATAAAAATCAGCATCAGTGATGTTTCTCTTATTTCATGCAATTTCAATTTTGTAAGTAAACGCAGCAATCAGTAATTTCTGTGAACTGAGAGTTCCTGTGCCTTGTAAAACAGGTGTATAACTCAAAAGCTACACTTCAGTTTGTGCTTTCACCTTTCTCAGCTTGCAGGGCTTTTTCACAGCTCAACAGTTTTGTCAGAAAATACTCAGGCAAGGTCACACAGCTGTGCTGCATCAGGTTAGCTTTTGTTCACAGACAAGCTGAATCCCTAAGCTGAGTGTTACAAAACCCAAGTGAATATGAAAATCAGCACATCACGACGAAGATCGAGTCAATTGTCTTTGCCTATTTGAATATGGAGAGCAGAAGAGGTCAGAAATATGGTATCAGCAAAGGAAGAAATGTAACTTCGAGGATTGAACATTAATGTGTATTAATTAATTAATGCTACCTTAATAGTAATGAATGCAAATTAATTTGTACTTGAGATTATTTTGTGTAGATAGCTGACCTAAAATAAGACAAATAGTCTGAGTTACTGCTGTTGGAATGTAAAAAGAATGCTCCCTTTCCAGTGTGGAAAGGTGTCTTGATGGAAGTTTGCACCGTTTTCTAGACTGACACCCTCATTTCAGGTATATTCTCCAAAATACAACTTCAAATTAAAACTCATTCTTAGCTGTGAAGGTTTTCTGTGAGCATCACAGCGCTCTTCAAATTCAGACTATCTTTAAATGGATTTTAAGAATGAATCCTTAGGATTTTCGGAGTGATTGCTCAGTTGCAGTGACTGCATTCTCAGTTCAGATTTCTCACCTGTGTAACTTTGTGTGATTCAATTTTCAGTTTCCCCATGTCTTGCACATGGATTATATGCTTAATAATAGAGAGAGACCGTGTAACACCACGTCTGATGAAAGAACAAATATCGTCTCGTATCAGCAGTTTATGGATGGAAGAAAAGATTTTTTTTTTTCTAAGCATATCACAAACACTTCCAAAATTATAATCGTTTGCTTTTGTAGGTGTGTTGTTTATTTAGTTGTATCTTTAATATAATGCATTAAGAGTTGGGGTTTATTTCACCTGGGGGGCTCTGATTCCTGTTTCCACCTCTCTCCTTTCCATCCAGACTATCTTTGTGAAAGGTTACAGAAAACCCAGCGATTACTGTTGGTAATAGTTGTACAAATGCACTGGGAAAATTCACTGTCCAGTAGCCATAATCATGAGAGGAGAACTTCCAGGCTTACCTAATTGACTTGAACAATTCTCAAACTGTACTATTTGTTTTAATAGCCTTATCCTGCTCAGAGGAGGAAATGTAGTCCTTCTTCACATCACCCCCAGAACTGATATCACAAATATTTCACTGTTCCACTGAATATTTATTCTCTCAATTTAAACTTCAGAAGGCTACATAATATATTAAGAAAAAAGAGCTAACTGATAAGTAAATTAATTTGAATGACTGATAGTTACTATTCTTGAAATAGTTTCAATAATTCCTTGTTTCCTCATCTTTGAATTTCCATTTATTTTCTACCTTTGATTTTTTTTTTTATTATTATTTTGAAAATCTAAGTGAGGAAATAACCCTCTGCACAGGGATAAAATTGCCCTTCTCCCAGTGTTTGAAAATGACAATGTCTCTAAGCAGATTTTTTGAAATGGACACAGATGGCAGGTTTGTGAAGCTTGGCATAAACTTTATCTTCTTTATTGAGAATTGGTAGTTAGAGGAGTTTGAAGAAGCTCGTGGGATGTTATAAATTCATTTCTGAGCATGTCTGAAGGACATCTGCTCATGTTGTAAGAGAGTTGAGCGAAGCTCCACCCGTTCAGTACATGGGTAGGCACTCTGCACATGCAGCTGTTTGCTTTCAGGCTGTTGTTCCCTCTCGCACATGAGGGATTGGTGAATGTCTCCATGAATTACGTGAAGCAATATCTTCCAGGAAATCTGAAGAGGCAGAAAATTGCAGGTTAATGTCATTCTGAGAGATTTAGCAAATTTTTTTTTTTGAATTTACAACATTATCAATATTCTTCTAAACAAAAAAGCAAAACCCTTGGCACTACATAGCCCAGAAATAGCAGTGCTGGACAGAAAGACAAATAGAATATACCACAGATGTCTATCACTGCCTTCATATTACAGTGAAGAAATTTGTGTAGGCAGTGAATCAAAGCAGAAAGATGGCAACGCTGCACCACCATCCCTACACTCACATGTACTCAAATACCTCACTATTTGCTTTCCAATACAGCAGATATCTCATGTTTAAATGCCAACTCCAAAACCACATACTGAAGATAACCTAAAAAAGCTTGGTCAGATAAAGTAGATTAAAGACAAAGGAGCAAACTTATATCTGAAAAAAAAAAAAGGTAATTTTTATATATTTCCTCTGTGGTGATATCTAAAAGAGTTCCTTCTAATCACATGCTGAGGAGCTATAAATAAATTTAAATTAAAGTAAAAAAAGAAGGAATTCATCTAATATTGCTAGTAAGTCTAAAACTCAGAGTTTCTTCCTTTTTTTTTGAACAAATAACAGTTACCTTCCCCATGAAAACTGATCCAGAATATCACTGTGTGAAAGCAGCACTTTTTGAAAATGTAGGGGTTTTTTGTTAAAAGGTAAGATAATAGCTACCAGTGTGAGGTGACATGACAAGCAAATGTAACACGTGGAACTCAATGATATTGATCTTTGTGGGTATATTGGTTGTCCAGAGATGTGTAGACCATTACAGCACAGTCATTCAATTTCTATCCAAATTCAGCTGCAAAAGTGCCGGATTTGCATTAACCTGAGGCAGAAAATAATTATATAGTGTCACTCTCCTTGCTCTTCAGCCAGTAGGATCTCTTATTTCTGTGGAGGTACTTAGCTGAGAAATTTGTCCATCTTAGCCTCCAAACAATTATTTACAGAATGGGGACGGCTCAATATCTAAGTCCCTGCAAGGGAGTATTGTCAAGCACATTAGAATAATGACATCAATTATTGCAGTTTGAATAGTGTTTCATTCCTGGGTATACGCTTCTGAGATGTTCTTTTGTTTCATGTTTAATCTTTTTGTTTTCACTTCCAGGAGCTGGAGTTTTCCAACCTGTTTGCAGTCCTTCACTGTATCCACTCATTCTTTGCAGCCAAAGTGGCTTGTTTGGACCCTTTGTATGTAGGCAGTCAAGCCACAGCTTCTGCTGCTCCCACGACTTCTGGTACTGGCAAATTAAAGTATACTACTTGACATCTCACATTACAGCACTGCCACTTAACAACAAGACATAACAATGTATAAATATTCATAAGATATGGTGAGCCATGTACATGGAAACCAATCCTGGAGGCAAGACGTCTTGCAGCATCAGCAGATAAATGGTCACGTGGGATCATAAATTCATCCCTGTTCTGCAAGACATCAGTAAATAATCCTAGTCCAAACCCCAGAATAGGATGGATATGCTTTTAGTATGATCTATTTGTACTTACATAGTGCTTTAAGCAACACTGGAAGCAAAGGAATAAATGACAAAATGAAGCACTTCAGTATTTAATAAAATTTTCAAACTGCTGTAATAATAAACAAATAGAATTGTCATTTTCCTGTTTTCAGATGTTTTTAATGACAATATACTAAACTCTGAACTTAATACCCTATCATTATATTATAAATGACATAAGAGCAAGCAACAAGCATATAGTACATGATGACAAGGAGATAAGCATGAAAAGGCATTTGTGTAAGTATCTCCTTAAATGAGAAAGCACTTTAAGCACTGTTGTAAATCCCTACTCGTGTCCATACATGAAGTCATGCTACTTTTTCTATATCATTCTTTGAATCTAACAATAGCAACAGCAAAGGTATAGCCATACTGGACTTACACATTAACAGAACAAAACAAAAAGCCACAATTAGTAAACCACCTTTCCATAAGTCCCTCCTGTCCTAAAAATAATGATATTAATTTAATCTTAATTACAAATTAAGTGCAAGTACATATAATATCATGTCTGCTATTTAATTCCTTTTTTGTTTTGTTTTGTTTTTTTTCTTTTTATCAAGAATTAAACTCTGTAAATGTAATAGTCATTGTTCACAAGACTGAGCTCTTTCATTCATTTCAGAGGCAATCCACTAATACGTTGTTTCCATGTTTAACCATGATTTCACATCATAGGTAGAACCTCTGTTCCACTCAGGCTTTCAACAAAATAGACATTCTACAGTATGCTAGAAAAATGAGTCCACCTTCTGAATTCTTAATTTATTTTTTTTAATCTATTATTAGTAAAAGACAGGAATAAATTAAATAACCTGTAAAGAACAGACGACAGAATGCATAATGTCTTTGTCTGTTAGGCATATTACATCACTCCGGACCACATACTAGTTCCAGAGCATCATTTAATGATGAAAACTAAATTTAAAATGAATAATTTTATTTAAGTGTCCTTTATCAAAATAATTTTTGTCTTGTTACACACATCAGTGAAGATGGAAAATGGTGGGAGCATGTGTGGGGTATAGCTGAAAGAGCAGAAAAGGCGAGGGTTGCTTTTTTTGCCAGACAAGAGAACCTAAAAAACTTAGGAAGAGCAGTGAGTGCAACTACGGTGTTTTTCCAGTAGTATTTGCTGGGGTTTCTGTTCATTACACTGAAATCAAAACTTTTGTTGGGTTGGTTTTTTCTTTCCTTTTTTATTTTTTTATTTTTTTACACCGAGACTTGTTATAAAAGCATACAGCATGCCTTGGTTAGCAGATAGACTAATTCTGTCACATCCCCTTCTACAGATTAAGGTAATTAAAACTTCAAAAGTAAAGCCAGAGGAAATGGGAATAATTCAAAATGCAAGGCAGGGACAAAAGTGAACTCTAGGGGCAAATCTTGTCTCTGGGTTGGTTTTTTTTTTGCTTTGTATTAGAAATATTTGGATTTATGTGTGTGAGTATCCTTGCCTCGAAGCATAGCTGATCTCACTTGATGCTGGTTCCAAATAAACTGAAAATATATTTTATGGGGACTCTTTTATCACTTTCACATGTCTTTCAGTACAGGCTTACTTCTTTTCGGTACACCTCCAAGGGTTACGCATTTATTTTCCATGCTAAATACAACGGAGTGGTGTCATAATCCATCTCTTAAATGCTTTAAGTGTCATCAAAACCCAACATTCTCATAGTCATCATCATGTGTTTGTTTATATGAATTGTCCCTAAATAAGGGGATCACATCTGAACGACACACAAACCTCTACCGTGGCTGGGATCTCCAGTTTGTTCCTGAGAGACTCCAAACCCCCCATATTTTCAATCCAAAGGTACAGAAGTCTAAGGGTTTTAAGGATGGTAACTCGGGCACTGTCCTTGTCAAGAAAGCATATACTGGAAACGCAACTTTTGACAGGGCACTGACAACGCTGAAAACAGAATCCTGCTAACTGCTAATGACAGTTCTCCTCTGTGCTCCCAGTTCAGCTCCTTCCTTCTAGTGCGTGGCCGTGGCATTCAGCTCTCGCAGTGCTGGCATATGCTAACGCCTCAGTAAATACTCTGCTGCTGATAGCAGAAGCAAAAACTAATCAGCTGCCAGTTGAATGTGTTTCCTTTGACCGCTCCCGCTACGTGCACCGTGATACCAGTGAAATTGAGAGTTAAGGGACGTTGTTTAATGTGCTTCAATTAACATAATATTTACCCAACCTAGCAGAAAGTGTGTCATTGCAAATTGGTGAAGGTTAAGGGATTCCATTATATGAAAGCTCCTCCTGCCCCCCAGATTTTTTAAAAAATGCTCCTTGCGCAGAAGGAGCTAATGCCATGAACTTTTGGGACAGCAGGGTATCCTGAAGATCTCTGTCAAGTACTCTGTAGATCTGCTGTATTCATCAGTGAGACCTTTGTAACTGAGCATTAAATATGCAACATTTAAGAGACAAACATTAGCCTGTAAATTGATTTTTTTTTTCTTTCTAAAACCCTGTATTTCAAAGAGCTAAGCTGGTGGGGCTTAATCAATACTTTTATTTTCAAGAAGATAAAAGTGATGTTGTGAGACTATAAATGCCTTGGCCTTGACTGAAGGTCAGTATTGGTTGTTAATGAAGCAGGGGTTTGTGTGCTGACCTCACAGAATATTCAGAGGTGACTCTGCATCCATCTGCTTTTAGAGCAGGCTGGTTGGAAATTTCAGTCTTGAACCAAAGAGGGAAAAATTTAAGCTCTGTGTTCTGAGTAATCCTGAAATAGCAAAATACAATTTACAGATTTATTAAATGGCTGTAATTTTCACTTCACTACCTACAGGAGATCCCTATTGAAGACATAGTGAACTTCATATGCATATATCAAAACTCAGGCTTTATGTCGCAGCCTCTCATTTCACACATAACATTTAATGTATTCTGTAAGTCAACGCAGCCCAGTGACAATGAACACACATAATTATAATGAGCTATCAGCTTTTGCTAAAAATATGTATGCAAGTGAAAGTAAATATTTTACCAAGAGAGCAAACCAGCCAACCCACAGCATAAAATGTAATTTGTTCTCCTTATGTCATGATAGTCTTAAAGAAGTTTAATAAAGAAAAAAATCTTTATAGTACTGTGCCTATTGAAGTGATGTTATATAGTATACCAAAAATATGTACTCTCAAGTATATCTAAATATGTTTGGGTTGATTTTATTTTCTTTATACTGGAAATTTTAGATGATCTGACCTTCACAGAACTAACCCATGGCAGGTTATGCTGTTAGCATAATTGTATTATGAAAGTCTTACCAACTTGAATGCGTGTTATTCTGGATTCCATCAGTGAATTAATGTTTCAATTCCTATATCTGTTTAAAAATACAGTTCCAGATTTTCAAGAGAGCTTTGCATTCCAGTAGCATGAAGGCATCTTTGAAATAAAAGTCAGCATATTTTTAAATGTTGGCCATTATTTTGTTAATTAAGTGCAGCAAGAAATTTGTGGAGACAAACTGGTTGTTAAGTGGGTTATTTTTTAAAACCAGTTTTGTCTATACAAACTAGAATTCATAAGAATGCCAACCAATAATATACAGCATTAATATACTACGAGGTGAGAATCATGGAAAATACTCTCTTCCAAATTATTCCTTGATTTCACAAAAATATTTATTTTGTGTGCATGGACTTTCTCAGAGCACCTCCCAGTGGACAGTTAAACACAAGTAGGTAGTTGTCAGTACTGCAGCTTATTACTTTCAGTGTGATTTGGTTTATTCGATGCCTTAAGATGTTTCTTACATCAAACAAAATTTGAAAAAGGCTTCACTATCTTGTGAATGTACAGTTGCTGCCCTGAGAAATTCAGCAGCTCTGCTACATGTTGTCTAAGTACCCTCGAGGATTCCCTGTGCCAAAAACGAAGACCAGTTTTCATTCTGGTATGGCAATTCCAAGGAATCATTTGGAAAACGTAATTTTATTGATATTAAAGACTAATCCTTGTATTGCTCTTCCCATTTCCTTACAGGGTCTGGTCTCTGCAAAAGTGTAGTGTCTGAAAAAAAAGTTTACATTGATTTTAAAATGTTCAACCAATTATAATTCCATAGTTTGGGCTCCCACCTCTGACCAGTTCTGCATGATGGGAAATTTGAGGGACTCACTCAAGCTCCTGACATTTAGGTACCTGTCTTAAAAGCTTAAGGCAGGACTTGAGGCTCTCAGAAGGGAAATGCAAGGCAGGACTGTTAAAGGAGCTTGAGGTGCTTCTACATTAATTTTCATTTTATCAGAATGTGCTTTTGAATCTGGACTTCTGTCTGCTGCCACTCGCTGTGCCCGGCTTTGTATCTCAGAGCTGTCTTTAAGCATACGAACTGGGTTTTTAGGATGAAGCTAAACGAGCATCACACCTATATGAGTTCCAGGTTCTGACAGGCTTTCAGACCATGTGGCCCAACTGAAATGAGTCCAGAGGAAAAAACCCTCTGAGATGCTAACAGCAAGGCTGCCAGCTCCTGGCTCCAGCTGTTTTGTTTCTGGCTCTGCAGCAGCTGCTGCTTATGTACTGTTACTGCTTGAGAGACCCTAGGAAGGTGAGCATCATCATGTAGCCCACCAGAGCTTGGTGCCTGAAGGGGGATGCTGCGCTGCGGCAAGGGGCAGGGTGAAGCTGAAGAAGGCTGATGAGTGCCCAGGCAGGTTATTCTGCATCACCTTTTTACTTTGCCACACCAGGACAGTATTGACTGCAAGCAGGGTACCCTGTAGTGGTCAACCCTCTCCCTGCTGCATCTTTCTCCCTGCCTACCACAAAAAGAGATGAATATTTGCTCTGAGGTCCCCAAGCCCACTTCCCTCACCCCCTTTGCTCTGAACATAGCCTCTAAGCCTCCTGCACAGCCAGGGAACAGCATTAGGGATCATGGCAAGGGCATCCGTGTGCCAGTAAGAGTGCTTGAGTATGTCATTAACATTCAGGTTAAAGCAAATAAAGTCATATCTGACCTTAAGTTCTTTCCTGACTTGGAGTGTTCTTAAGTGAAATGTTAGTATTTTCCTGGAATAAGGTCTGTAATGTCAGCACATTTCTGCTTGCCTGGCTCCATTTTCAGGAAGTTTAGCAGAGACAGCAGTTCATATTCTGTTGGAATCATAAAGAAAAGCATAGGAATACTTAAAAAAGAAATAATAAATCTGTTTGGATTCTTTATATTATTACAGTACATAATCATTGACAGTGACCAATGTAAAACTAAATGCTTTCATTGACATAACCCAGTCAGTTTTTGCTATGGTCTACATGCCTTCACTTTTAACCACCTTCTCCACAAGAATCCCAACTATGTATTATAGAAATTCTTTTATTGTCCAGTATATACTAATATATGATGCATAGTGCGTGTGTGTATGTGTGTGTGTATGTGTGTGTATATATTAGTATATACTAATGGAAGATACTCAGTATATATTAATGGAATTTACATATTAGGCACAACTATAAACCAGAAGCATAAATCCATGAAGCTTTACATTGAAAAACTTATAGTACTATAAAGAAAAAAAATATGTATATTAGTTGAAGAAATGGCTATTTTTGCAGGATATGCACAATCTGGATATACGATAATAAATTGATAAATATTAACCATTTTACTATTTCATACCTCCAGGAACTTTGATTTTTTTAAATTATTCTTATCCCTTCAGCGTATTTGCAATATGTGTCATAAGTTTTAATTTGTTATGGATAAAAATGACTGAAAAATGTAATAGAAAGTGCTATATATTTTATAAATATTAAAAAATTTAAGAAAACCTATACGAATTATTTATTTCCTTTTTAGTTAATGGTTTTTGTGGTTGTTTGTAAGATGTGTTTGTAACAGACATAAGTCACCTAGTTGTTTAAGCTCATTAATGTACCACTAATAAAATGCTATCTTCGGTTTTGTTTTTGTTATGTTTTGTTTTGCTTCTTTTTGTAATGGATCATAACAGAAAAAAAAATAGAAAATAAATACTTTTTTAACTAATCTTTTGCATTCAGTCATACAGTTTATGAGTTGTATACTGTTGAAAGCTGTCTGAGAGATCAAGAAAATACTTGAAGAACCTAGGGTAGTATGTTGGGAGCATAAACTCACATAGAACTGAAAGGTTTCTTTATTCTGGAAATATCTGGTTTCTTCTGAATTATCATTGATAATCTATCTAATTTTACATCTTCCCCACACACTCTGACCTCAAATGAAAAATCTTACAATCAAAGTTTCTTAAGATACAGTCCTGCAATGACTGAGATTCTTTAAACTCATGGTACTTACATTCCACAGCTAGCATACTTGTTCTCCAAGTCCTACAACTGTTTATTCTTTTAACATTTAAAATGAATTGTCATCTGTTTACCAGTGCATTTGATCAGAAAAAGTTAGCACAGGATAACAATCACATCTTATCAATGATTAAATTGGGGAGTTCCCTTGTGTTTCTTTTCCAGTATTTCGACACTAGCTATGAAGCAGTAGTACTTTATTTTAAGTGTTCTTCATGCACAATTCCCTTTGCAAATATTCTTTAATTTCCTTATTAAAATATATATATTCTCCATAGTGCTATAGTTAATATTGCCATGCAATTGTTCAGAGAAGTGAAGAGAGGGATTTACTGTGCTGGAGAAGGGACTATTGGGGGTTGTTGGCTTTGTGCTTTATGTACTTTATATGTGCACTCTTCTTGCAACTGTGAGCAGAATTTCTTCCCAGCCCTTTGCTTCCTTGCCCTGTATGGCACAAGGGGTATTAGACACTTTAGGCGCTGATCTGTAAGGGATAATCACCTTCTTTAGAGAAATTTCAGTGCTTTTGGGGGACTGTCTAAGCATGGGGCACATACTCACAACAGATGAGCCTATGCCACTTCTGTTCCTGAAGTGGAGGCTTCTCAGGGTGCTGAACCATTGCCATGCCACTGCAGAGCCTGCCTTAGAGGTTCAGTGCTTGCCCAAGGAGGTCTGCACCCTTGTCCTTTTGCCCTTGTATGCACACCTTCTGAAAATCAACCAATACAGCTGCAAATCTGGTAGGTCTAGGTCAGGTCCTGCTGTCCAAGGGGCTCAGGATGGGAAATGGAAGCTACACTAAGAACCCAGTTTCAGAAGCACTGAGTACACTGCTGTCAGGATGAAAATTTTGAGTACCTCTGCTGTAGGAAAGAGCTTAAGGTGCTGAGACTGAGGAAAAGGAATTATGTTGCATTATGTTTCATTGTCCTTCAATAACACACTGTTAATCAAAAGATAAATTTACCTAGAAGAAGGATTGGGGGAAAAAAAAAGTTCTGTGAGAGCCAATGAACTTCAAAGTTTACACTTGCATCACAGGTATGCTGAAAAGGAACCATTGGTTGGCCCAAGTGATTATGGTAGCAGTTATCTATCACCATCCTGGAGATGATTTAAACCACAAGAGTCCATAAACAGTGACTTATTCTTTTTCCTAAAGGACACAGCATAGAACCAATAGCAGCTGGAAGAGGGTGTGTGACAGCACTGCCACTCCATGCACCCTGCTTTGACCTTGCAGGATTGTAAGCATAGAAGATAATAGTGTTTTACCTGCTATCTATTTTTCTGGACTACCTAGGGTGCAACCGGAACCTTTATCAGACTTTTTTGCTGCAGGGTGGAGGACTAGAAAGTTTTTTACTAGATGCTGATGTTCGCAAGTGAAGATATCTCTACAAACTGGGGGTTTAAAATAGGCCCAAAAAAAGCTCCATTGATTGCCATGAGCTTTGGTGAAAAGACAAGAGGCAAACTTACATGGCCAGATCCAAGCTCTCACCCTCCTCTTTTGAACCGATACAAACTCCTTGTAGCTCTATGTCTGTCTTTTTTTTTTTTTTTTTTTTTTTTCCCCTTTCTTTGTGTTCTTCTTGTTCCTACTTCAAGAGCCTTGAGAGGGGAGATAAATGGGCTGTGGTCTTTGCGCTGCAATACCATTTAGTGCAGCAAAGGCTGAGATCAAGACAACATCACAAACAACTTTCATTTCACGCCAGAAGACAAATATTTGAAAGAAGCATGAAGTTAAGGCCTTCCATCCTTTCCCAAGAAGCAGGAGCTCACACTGTGGTTGACATGGAAACTCAAAGGTGAATGGAACTCATAGCTGGGTGGTTCATATGGCTGGGAGCAGTTACACAGAAGTATGCACAGGACTTTTCCCCAGCAGAGAGGTCAACAGTGCCAGTGCTGGTGTAGTGTAAGAGAGATCTGAGCTGTCTGAGAGATTAGGGGAGCTTAGTGACCTACTGTAAAGGACCAAGGGGCTGAAAAGATGGTAGGAAAATGTTCAGAGGAAAATAAATTTAGGAAGAACAATCTGAGTCACTGAATCTTATCCAGCTTCCTCAGACAGTCATATAACCCCTCTCACAAACATTTAAAATTCATCTTAAAAGACATTAGGATTTTTGGCCCACTTCCTCTTGCTGGAAAGCCTTCTGGAATCTCACTGCTCTCATGGTTTAAAACTGGCTTCTAATTTTCAGCCTAAACCTATTTGTAACTAGTTTACATCTATCTGATGTTGTGACAGCATTATCCTCTAATTTAAATAGCTCTTTACCAGCCTCGGTGTCAGTCCCCCTTTCCCCTCCTCTCCTCAATATATTTATAGCAAGCAATCATATGCCCTGACAGCTTTCATTTTGCCTGAATGCACAAGCCAAGCTCATACAGAAGTTGTCTATGCGGTGCAGTGAAATTTGGTGCAGAGATTCTTGAGCTATTGCTGACTCCAGCTGATATGTCTACCTGTTGTGCTGCAGCAATACCAGCTCAGGGCCAGCAGCAGTTCATCCACTTTAATGCAGTTTAAGATAATAAATACAGCTCATCAGCACCACACTGTGATATACTGCTTCTAGAGCAGATAAAGTCCGTGGCAGCTCAGGGCTTTCTGTGCTGCTCTCCATTGCTCAGTGCAGACGTTTGCTAATCAGGTTCCCTGGCTTGTTTCCATACCGTCCTAATGGGATGCAGCCTTACTCTGAATCTGTTCCAATCTGACTTTTTTCCCTGACTGTGACTACTTCTGCACCTTGTACCACGCTCCAGATATGATCTCCCTATGTCCTGCCCTATGGCCGTTATATTTGTCGACTGCCTGCAAAGGCTGTGACTGGATGCGTGAGTTATTTCTGTGGCTGCATCACAGTGGTGACTCACAGGTATCTTGTGGAAAGCTAGTATATCATGGACCTACTTGTTCTTCCAGTCGTCTGATCAGCTTGCAGCTCATCAGTAATGAGGATGGGGTATAGGAACGGGTCAGTTTATCACCCAGAAGATAAACTAGGAGTCTTTCTCTCTTTCCCCCCTACATTACAGGGAAGGGGACGTGGAGAGAAATGAGTCATTTTAAGAGTTAGCTTTCAGAGAGAGCTCCAAGGGATGTCAGGGTAAAGATGCAGATTTGGATGCAAATCTTTTTTTCCTGGGAGGCAGGTTAGAGGATTTATATGCCAGTCCTCCCCTTTCCACATCTTTTGGCTTTCAGTCATGACTGAACAGAAGAAAATAAAAAGCTCTGTTAAGGGGAAAGGAGAAAGAATTAATGGCTTATAGGAAACCTTTTCTTTATGGTCTTCTAGAGGTAAAATACCTTCAACATTTATCAAGACTTGTTCCATCTTTGCAATCAGATAGTTTATTTCTGAGTGATTAATCTTTCTTTTTTTTTTTTTCTTTTTTTTTTTTTTACCCCTTCAGTTGGATTATATTCAGGCAGCCTCGGCTGGGCCAGAACTCTATGACAAAATCAGTTCTCTATTCTATATATACTTCTTTCTGTTTGAGCCAGAGAAATAACATTTTTTTCAAAGCCCATCCTCACTTTAGGTGTGTAGTTTTGGAACACAAATAACACAATGAAGGATTTTAAAAGTTTCAATGGATAGGGTATTTTTTTTTTTGGTTCTTCTGTTTTGTTTTCTTTTAAAGTATAAGCAGGTGAAGCTCACCAAATCAATGGCATTACCTTTTTCCCTGTGCATAAATATACTCCTGTAAGTCCATTTATTTTGACTACTGTGTGATCAGCCTCAAAGACTTTTAAAAACAGAAGTGCAGATTAATACAAAAAATCAACAAAAAACTGATCTGCAAGGATTAACCTCAGCTAGGAGCCTGGGGAATTATCTGAAGTTATTAATAGCTTGTGCAAAATGGCATTTGTTTTAATGAACAGGAACATTAAATTTTAAAATTACATATATTCAATGTTAGCTTTGAAATATGAGTTATGAGCAGTTTCTATATAAAGAAAAATAACTTCTGATAGATAATACGTCAAACTGCCTCATAGGAAATACATAAATTTGGCTCAGCTTAAATCAAAACCAGTGTGGTGGCTGTAAAATGATAGATGGCTGGTTACAGTGGACTAATGCCCCTTCTTGGTAGTGCAGCTGAGCCTGTGAGCAGACTCACCAGAAGTCGATTGAGTACAATCATACTGAGGTACTACAGTCTAGTACCATCACCTTCTCAGAGTAAGGTTGTCCTGTTCTTGTGTCCTTCTTCCCAAAAAAAGGCCTGTGTCAAACTGATCCTTTCCAATCTCAGGCAGGGAGACTTCGGGTCTTTCCTTCCATTCTTTTATGAAAAAAAACAAACCCAAACACAACCAAAACAAAAGAAAACAACAAAAAAAACCCACAACAACAACCAAACAAAACATGCTGGCTTCAGAAAACTGAGCAAAGATGAGAAGCCAGTGTACTGTCACAGGTTAGGTCAGGAAGGCACCAACTCCAATTCCACATGCCCTCAGAGAGATGTTAGAGCATTGCATCTATTTTTTGACTCTAATCCTAAAGTTATCTTTGTAATACTCCAGCTTTATGCTTGATATACCTACCTTGGTTTAAGGAACATTGGCAGTTTCAGTCCATTCCTGCATGAAAAGGACAACAGGCAGAGTTCAGCTGTCTCAAAGAGGGAAAAGGGCTCTTTGCTTATGAGTTGGTGGGGTACACTGAGAGGGCTTTAAACTAGGCTCAAAGGTGGAAGGGCATGAGATCAGGCTTACTAGGGATGAGGCTGAGGATGGCACACCAATGTCGGGGATGAACTCAACAGCCCAGCTCAAGTGCATGTACATCAATGCACACAGCATGGGCAACAGGGAGAGCTGGAAGCCATTGTGCAGCAGGACAGCTATGACATAGTCACCATCAGAGACTCATGGGGGGATGACTGGAGTGCTGCAGTGAGTGCCTACAAGCTCCTCAGAAGGTATAGGCGTGGGGGGGAGAGGTGGGGGGTGGCTCTGTATGTTAGGGAGTGTCTTGATTGTATAGAGTGATAACTGTGATGGCAAGGGTGAGTGCTTATGGATAAGGATAAGGGAGAAGCCAAATAATCATAGAATCATAGAATCCTAGCATGGTTTGGACCAGAAGGGACCCCCTAAATGTCATCAAGTCCACCGCCCCTCCTGCAGTGAGCAGGGACATCCTCAGCTAGAGCAGGTTACTTAGAGCCTTGTTGAGCCCCACCTTGAATATCTCCAGGGATGGGGCCTCAACCACCTTCCTGGGCAAACTGTTCCAGTTTTCCACCACCCTCCTGATAAAGAAGGGCCTTTGTAAGGAGACCCTTTCCCGCCTTCTTGTAGGCCCCCTTCAGGCACTGGAAGGTCACTATTTGGTCTCCTTGGAGCCTTCTCTTATCCAGGCTGAACAACCCCAGCTCCCTCAGCCTGTCTTCATATAAAAGGTGCTCCAGACCTTTGATCATTTTTGTGGCCCTCCTCTGGCCCCGCTCCATCAGGTCCATGTCCTTCCTGTGCTGAGAGCTCCAGAGCTGGACACAGTATTCCAGGTGAGGTCTGCCCAGAGCAAAGTGGCAGATTCACTTGTCTCGATCTGCTGGCCACTCTTCTTTTGATGCAGCCCAGGATGGGATTGGCCTTTTGGGCTGCAAGCTCACACTGACTGCTCATGTCCAGCTTCTCATCTACCAGCACCCCTGAGACCTTTACTTCAGGGTTGCTCTCTGTCACCTCCTCCCCCAGCCTGTACTGACAGTGGGGATTGTTCTGGCCCAGGTGCAGGGACCTTTCATTTGGTCTTGTCAAACCTCATGAGGTTCACCTGGGCCCACCTCTCCAGCTTGTCCAGGTCCTGGTGTTCGACATCCCGTCCTAGCATATAAACAGCACCACTCAGCTTGGTATCACCCACGAACTTGCTGATGGTGAACTCAATCCTGCTGTCTGTGTCATTGATAGAAATGTTAAACAGTACAGGTCCCAGTACGGACCCCTGAGGGACACCACTTGTCACTGCTCTCCAGCTGGACTTTGCACCATTGACCCTCTGGATGTGACCATTCAGCCAACTCCTTATCCACTGAACGGTCCACCCATAAAATCCCTATCTTGCTAATTTGGCAAGTAGGATGGCGGGGGGGGAGCTGTGTCAAAAGCCTTGCAGATATCTTGTTGAGGGTCTGTTGAGAGACTACCCAACATAGATGAAACTTTCTCCAAGCAGCTGGCAGAAGTAGCAAAATCACAAGCCCTCATTCTCATGGGGGACTTCAACCTGCTGGAAATACAACACAGCAGATAGGAAACGGTCCAGGGGGTTCCCATAGTGTAAGGAAGAGAACTTGCTGACTCAGCTGGTGAGTGAGCCCACCAGGGAAGGTGTCTCTCTAGACCTGCTGTTTGCTAACAGACGGAGTGGTGGGTGATGTGGCCATCAGAGGCTCTCTTGAACTTAGTGACCATGGAATGATAGAGTTCACAATTCTTGGTGAAGTAAGGACGGGAGGGGGTCAGCAGAACCACTGCCATGGACTTCTGGAGGGCTGACTTTGGCCTGTTCTGAATGCTGGTTGCAAAAGTCCCTTGGGAGACAGTCCTGAAGGGAAAAGGAGTCCAGGAAGGCTGGACATTCTTTAAGAAGAAAGACTTAGAGGCACAGGAGCAGCTGTCCCCAAGTGCTGGAGATGAGCTGTTGGGTAAGTGACCAGCCTGGCTGAGCAGGAGCTTTTGCTGGGACTTAAGCTAAAGAGGT
>JANHFX010022908.1:10381-30825 GCA_027560015.1 Chloroceryle amazona | reverse complement strand
CCCAACCCACCTGGACCCTGCGCTGCTGGGCCCCCTGCTCTGGGTGACCCTGCTGGGTGGAGCAGGGGGGTAGCACCAGAGCATCTCCAGAGCTCCCTTCCAGCTCTCACCACGCTGGGAACTGTGATTGCCAATCTTTCCAAACACTCTAAGGGAAAGTATCTTTAGGTCAGCAAGGGAACACCAACGACCCACCCCCAGTCTAACCATCCGTGCTACATCTCCCATCCATACATCCCATCCTAACAGATTATTAAATCATATTTGCTGATAAGTATGAGATGTAATATCTATTACACAGCTGTTAAACCTCAATTATTATGTTTTAATGATCAGTCATTTGATGTGCAATATACAATTAACATCCGGTATTAGATCTTAAATTAAATGCATGTTTGGGAAGCTAAATTTGCAGCCCTGAACGTAGCCACGCTGCAGGAAACAGCGATGATTGCGTTGGATAGACAGTATTTCTGTGCCCTCAGAGGTGGTTAAACCACCTCTTCAGGCATCAGAAGAATGGAGGAGAATTGCTAAAGTCGCTGGGTTCTACTTTTCTGGTGTGTTTTGATCCCTGCAGAGGTTTTAAAACACTTCTTGTGGAGGGGAAAAAAGAGGCAGCCCAATGTACAGCTGCTGAGCTCCTGCCTCTGAAGGCTGAAATGCAGGAACTCGTGCAGTGATCGCTCGAGGAGTCTTTTCTTGGCAAGGATTGGGCAGGAGCGTGGGACAATTAGTGCTTCAGGCTGTGTTGGGCTGCGCTGAGTCCTGGGGGCTGCCCAAGGGGGTTCAGTGGTGTGGCCACGATCTGAGGGTGAAATCAAAGGTAAGACTCAAGTTGCCTGCTGGAAGGGAAGCCCTTGCTGCACTGTGGGTTTGGGGACACGCAGGAAAGCAAATCCTGTTCTGGGTGTTGGCCAGGCAGTGCCCGGTAGCCATGGAGAGCAACGTGTGTGGGTGATGTGCTGCAGAACACACGAGTGTCAGCCAGCAAGAGTGTGGAGGGGCCCAGGGGTGGCTTCTGCAGCTTGGAGAATGTACAATTTGGATTTGAGACTTTCTTTTATTTTTAATTCCAGTGAAAGTTGGGGTCTAAAGTGCACCCCTGGATCCTTTACTTACTGTAAGAAGTGCTGTGTTGTCTGGTGGGATGCTGAAGGACCCAGCCTGTTCTCAGCACGTTGCTGCCTTAACCTTTCCTGTGAAAAATGTGCTGATCAAGGATGAGTAAAAATCTTACTCTGTCCCTCTTCTCCTCTCACACTTGAGGGGAGCAAATGAAGACGAATATGTTTTTCTTTTGGTCTTTCCGTTTAAATAAGCAGCGATGCATCTTAGGAGGAAACAAAACCTTCACCCCCAGGGTTTCTCTAAGGAGCTGTCTCTCACCCCATCACTTGTAACCTCTGAGTAGCTTTGGGGACAGGGTGGTGCTGCTGAGTGGGTCTCACCTGGCACCATAAGGACATGTTTGGGAGCTGGCATCCCCCTTCTGCAGTCTCCTACCTTATTATCTATTCACCTTTTCCACCCCAAACCTTCCTGTGAGGTTTGTTGGGTTTATTTCGGGGGGGAAATTTCTGCCATTCTTTGAAGAGTTTAATTTTATTCTATTGTTTTGTTTTTTTATTTCCTCTGGTGAATCAATGTTTTCTGTATAGATCACAATGCTTCGGTTCACAGTGGACCCTTCTCTGTAGATTCTTCTGGAGGAAAGAAGGGGACAAATAGATTCAAGGTTTGGGAAAGAACCTCATTTGGAAGAGGACACACTGCTGTTTTGGTGGTGGATTGATATAAATGTTGATGGGGGGTGAAGAGCAGCCTGTATGAGGGCCCCCAGTGTGTGATCCCGTCCTGACTGGGTGGTGGGTACCCTGGATGGAGCTGGCAGGGGAAAGCTGGTGAATTCCTTTGGGATGTGAAGCTCAGGCAGTGATCTACCAGACCAGCTGAGCATCTGGGTTATCTTTCAAGGGGTACTGGATGGAAGTGCTCCTGACTGTAAGCTTTGGCTCTGCCAGCTTGGTGCCAGGAAGGAAGCCCAGAATGTGCTGTTCCCTCCTGGAACTACTTTCCATGGACAAAAACTGATGCTTAAGGCAATATCCCACGTGTCCTCTTGGGTAGTCCAGGTAGGGGTTAAAGGAAGTGTCCTTCACATGACCAGTGAGCTGCATTTCTGCTGAACCCAGGGTCCGGAGGAGAGGTGGAAAGGGCAGAGCCAGCAGTGCAAGCTGATCCTCTCTGGAGACCAGATGCACTGAAGCAGCACGGAGTAGAGGAAATGTGATTCGTGTGTTGCTGGAGCTGCCTTGGCCATCTGAACAGGGCTGGGCAGAGGGACAAGAGTGTGTAGGAAGGTGCTGAGCTGGTGCAGCCCACACACCTTCAGCCTGGCCGAAGCTCCTCTCCCCAACACGCAGCCCCTTCCCCTCTTCTTGCTCACAGGGATGAAGGCATGGAAGGCTGGGATGGGGTCTGTGGCAAGGATAAATTGGCATCTTGGGCCAGATTTACTGTGGCAGCTTTCAGAGCTCACCCTTAGCTTGTGACCTAAGCAGATATGGTCAAAACAAGCCCAAGGATGATAGGTGTACATGTATGTTTTGCTATTTTTTTCCTCCTCGGGGTTGAATCTCAGGACCTCTCAATGTTTTGAAAATCTTCCAAGTTATCTTTAACACTTTCTTACACCCGGGATCCATTGTTTCTATTGTTTAACCCGCTCTCCACTCCTGCCCCCACTGCATCCCAGTGAGGATACTCCTGCTTTAAAACATGCTGCTTGGGAGATGGATGCTCATGAAATGCTTCAGATAAGCAGGCAGGCTCTACTCTCCTATGAATGTACTATAGAAGCATCTTTATTTCTTCTTATTTGATGGTTTGGTTTTTTTTTTTTCTCCTATCTTCTGTCCATTTCTATTTTTTCCCCCCATATTTTGCTTGGTTTTCATCATCTGCGTGACCATCTGCCTCCCTGCTCCCTTTACTCAGAGCAGAATGTTTCAGCAACTCTTGGATTTAGTTTCCAAATCCTGTACCTTTCCTGTGGGTCCAGGCTGGAATATGGTGCTTCAGACAGGGTTTGGAGCAGAGTCTCCAACAAGGGTGTTTCTCTTGGGATACCTGGAGAAGTCCCCCCAGCTGCCCTCCTGGTTTCAGGACAGCTCTGGTTTAGGACAAATACATGAAGGTGACTTTCACAGTTCTCTCTCTTAAGCACTAAGTTGGATTGTACATCACCATAGGATCAAATTATCCCAGCCTTTCAAAGTAATCATTCCTGCAAGAGCACTGGGGGGCATACTGGTTATTCTGTAATGTAGACAGAGAACAGACACAGGCTGGGGGGGAATAAATTCCTTTGCTCTTTTCTGTGCATTCCTAAATGCTGCTTTGTGGCAGAGCAGATCCAGAGTTGCTCAGCTGGCATCCTACACACTCAGTAAGTTATCCGTTGTTGAAAACACCCCTCTTCCTCAGGTTGCCTTTAGCATGTGGGAGCCTTCTCCTGGCTTTTTCCTGTCTCTGAGATCACCCCAATCATAGAAACACTGAGTTAAGGATGCACAGGAGATTGTGGAGCAGAGGAAATGAAGCCTTTGCCCAGTGTGTAGCTCCTCAGGTACCTCCTCCTTGGGGATGCTCTCCCTGTTCCTTTGCATCAGTGGTAGAGAGTGACTGGAACAAGACTCGGAGAACAGGCAGTAAATTATTCAGTGCCAGAGGAAGCTGCAGTTAAAGATGAGAGGGGGAGGCTCATGGTGGCAGCATCCAAAGTGACAGTGCTTTGCCAGGGTGAGCTGTGACACTGGGGACCCAGAGGCTGGAATCTGCCATCAAATGCTCTTCATCTCATTGCCATGAGCAATAACTGCATGCTGGGGGAAGCTGTGCCATGCAACTTCTGCTCCACAGCAGCTCCTCTGCACTGGCCCAGTTGCTACAGATCCTCCTGCGTGTGGCAGGGATGGTGCTGGCCCCTTGAAGATGTTTAAAGTTGTATTAGCTGAGGGGAAAGTGCCAAGAATCTGCTTGTGAAGTGTAAACTTACCATAGTCTTTCTCTTCTGATGGAGGCTGCTCTCTGCCTGCTCTCCCTTGCTCCCAAAGCAGCTCTGTCTGGGCGCTTGAACTTCAAGATGCTTGATTTGCACCCTTCGCTGGGTGTCACCATAATGACCCACTCCCAAAATGCTGGTGTCACTGGGGGTTCTCATGGAAACCCGTGTGGGACCCCACTCTGCTCTCAGTGATGCCCAGCTCGTGGCTCCCATCCACACCTATAGCTGTACAAATTTTTGTGAAAGATTAAAAATTAACTTCATCTCTGGAAGGAGAAGAAGGTGTAAGGGAGAAGCCCTTTGCCAGCCTCTGTGGGCATTGTGAGGCTCATGAGCTGGTGCTGGCAGCTGCTTTGCCCAGCCCACCAGTGACACTTGGTGTTCACACTGTGTTTTCCAGCTAAGGGCCAAGCTGAGCATCATTGTTGTTCTTGGGGTAGGCCAAGGGTGAAATTCTTCATGGCTGGGGCTCTGGGTCTTGGTGTGGCACCCTGGGTTCCTGCCGAGGGCACGGAGATTTGTATGGCCATTAAAGGAAGCAGGTGGGGAATAAATACGGCATTTTCACGTCCAGTTAGTGCTGCTGCTGGGCTGACTCTGTGTCCTGACCTCATGTTCCTTTTCCCCTCCCCAGAAAATGAGTTTCGGGGTGAGCTGCTGAATCAGAGGTGGACCTGTGGAGAGAAGATCAGCAGCTGCGAGGGAGCCGCCAGCCTGCACGGCACACGCATCAAGGTGAGCAGAAGGTTTCTGGTCCTCTACAAGCGTGTGCTTTTTGGGTATAGTGACCTCCCACCCCCTGCACTGGCCGCACGACGAGGGCCACATGCTGCTCCAGCCCGAATGGACCAGGTGGTCCTGAGGGGATGGAGTCTTTCCGGTACCTAAAGTGATGGGCAGCACTTGGAAGTCTCTGTCTCCTTGCTAGAGCCAAACCTTCTGCGTCGTGGATCCGGGCAGAGAGGGCTTCCAGCTGTCAAGATTTGGCTTTGTGTCCAGATATTTAAATCCTCGCCTTCCTTTCCAGTCCCATCCTTCAAGGATGGCTCAGATCTGGGTATTTAGGTCAGTCCCCAGCCTGTTAAAATAGGCCCTTTCTCCAAGGCGCCGGCTGCTCGGAAGAAGCCCCTCATGCACCAGGTGAAGCCGTGGTGCCTTTGGAGGAGACAAGTGAGTTATTCATCCCCACCGGGACCCTGGGCGGCTCGTGGGGGGCTCAACAGAGCCACCCATTTACTGCTGCAGCTGTGGCTGCTGAAAGGGGTCCAGCCAAGGCTGTCAGACCTCCTGGCACGTTCCCTGCCAGCAGATTCGGAAGCTTTAATTAAGCAAAGAACTGGGCTGCTCGTTACACAAATGGTGCTTCCTGTCCCATTTTGGTCTCTCGGTAGCGAGGCACCATCTCAGCTGGGGGCATGGACCCACGGGGTGGTGGAGGAAGCTCTCCTTGGGTGACTGATGTTACCGACTCTTCCTGTATCCCCAAATCAACCGAGCTCTGGGAAAACCCCAAGCCAGCAAAAATCCACCCTTAAAA
Source organism: Chloroceryle amazona (assembly GCA_027560015.1). NCBI lineage: Eukaryota > Metazoa > Chordata > Aves > Coraciiformes > Cerylidae > Chloroceryle > Chloroceryle amazona. Next base: position 25,219 of record JANHFX010022908.1, on the reverse strand, counting down.
AACCATCCTTCTTCACTAACAAGGCATCAGCTGCAAGTGACACCAGGAAAGCTCACACCTTCTTAGAAAGCAGAGTAAGCAGTTGTTGCTATATTTAAAACAAGCTCAATTAAGGCTTTTCTATTGAACCTGCCAAATAAGCACTTAGATTAGATTTAATAAGACTGTTGTATGTTAATAAAGCAATGATTACAAAAGGTAATATTCCTGCTACCTGGTGCTCCTCTAGAGCTCTGCCCCTGCTGAGCACTGTGCTAATAGGAGCTGTTTCTTACAACCCCCAGCTCTGCTTATCTGTGGTTTTATGAGCTACTGGTCTGGGGGCAAAAGGAGGAGGTGGGGAGGGGGCACGTGATGTGGGAGCAGGATCTGGGGAGCTCTGGGAGGTGGCGGTGCTGGTCCTGCAAAGCCAGGCTCACGAAAAGGGATGTTGAGGGTATGCAAGGGCCTGATCCTGCACATCTTGGGCTGCAAGACGGAGCCTGTCAGCCTGAGGTGTGTGAATGATAGGTGAATTCTGGTCTTTTGTGATAAAATCCGAATTAAACTTGAGTGGGAACAGAGAAGGAGGATGTTGGCTGTCTCTGACTCTCCGTGAGCAGTTTTCCCCGTGCCTTGCTTTAAATCCATTTAGGCCAATTAAAAAAGTATTTATTTGCATAGCAGAAAATAAAGATGCCTCTGCACTGATAGATTTTTCCTAAAATCCAGGTAGAACGTAGGATGGCTTAGGCCTGGATAATTGTGTGTCTGTGCAGCCCCCTTACCTCATGGGGGAGAGAGGTCTCGGTCCCCCCCCAACCTCCTGGACGCGCTTGAGCTCGTAAATGCCTATTACATTTAAATGTCATTTTTCATGGCAGTTACAGCTCGTAATCCACGGGATGCACAGAGATGAAGGACAATGGGATGTGGGGCATGTTTACTTATTTATTTTTTTGCCTCTAAGAAAGTCCAGGTGCGGGATAAAATTTCCCTTGACAGGTCTGAAATGAGATCTCTGAAGAGAGCTGAGGAGAGGCTCTCTTGGTGTGGAGCCAGCCGGGATTGTCCGCATGGACGCGCCTGCTCATCCCAGACCACAGTGGCTGGTGGAGAAATGAGTTTTTTCTCTCCCAAATCTTCTCTGCTAGCTGAGGGTACCGCCGAGTAGCAGGCAGGCTGCTGCTGAAGGCTGGCTGCTGTTAGGACGAGTAGGGCTGGTGTTGATGGGGCCACCAGAGCCCATGTCCTACCACAAGCCCTGGCTGCTGCCGCTCTCTTCTGAGACACACACCTAGCTCCCTTGAGCAATCGCCTCGGCTTGTGCCATTTGAGGAGAATTTTGTGGGGAAAAAAAAAAGCTTATCACCAAGCTTCAAAACAACGAGCTTGAAGAACTACAATTTTTTTCTTGTTGTTGGGTTTTTTGTTGTTTTTTTATTATTATTTTTTTTTCCCCCCTCCCCCTTCTCTTCTAAGAGCCATTTGCACTTACAGAGCCACTTTAGGTCTCTCTAGGCGTGCAATAAATGGCGCTGGCATCGCGTGTTGCAGCGCTCCAAACGCTGGAGAGGGAAGTGTACGTCAACTTCAACTACCGCGTACCCAACCACCGCGGCCGAACCTCCAGTGCCGGCGCCGTGGAGACTCCGGCTACAGCTGTGGCCGTGGTAAAAAAAAAAAAACAACCCAACCCACAACCCTGTGCTGCTCAGGAGCATCTTTTCTGGTTCCGCTTCACTTGCCCAGAGGATGCTGCCGCTATCGCGTTCGCACTCGGGAAGCGCTTCGTTCGTGGCATTGGAGGGGGGGTTTTGGGCAGGGGGGGTTGGACCCTTTCTTGCAAATGCAAACTGACAGCGCGGCTTCGGGAGGATGCTTGTGATGCAGCTGTAGGTTTTAATTTGAGGTGGGTACAAGCTGTGAATTTTTTTTTTTTTAATTATTTTTTTTCCATCTATAAATGTCAAGGCAAAATTCTCCTCCCCCCCCCTTCCGCCTCCCCAGCTCCTCCTCCTCCTCCCTAACTCCAAGCCCGAGAACACTGCACAGGGTGTCCTTTCTTGGAAGCAGTCAGAGAGCAAAAGGCAGACGGTGGTTTATTCAGACGAGGACAGGACTCACAATAGGTGGAACGTCAGGAGGATTTAAATCAAGCAGCAAGGAAGACCCTAAAGGAAGAAGGGGGGGAAAAAAAAACCAAACCCAAACCTCATCCTCAGAGTGAGGTTATAAAATAGCAGCTCTGAGCCACTATTGAGCCTGGTTTGGTTTGGTTTGATTTGATTTTTTCTGTGTGGGTGTTTTCTTTTTCTTGTTTGGTTGATTTTTGGTTTTTGAAAGTAAATGAAGGCCCTTGATCAAGGGTATTTTTTTTCTTCTCCATCACCCTTTACTTATTTAAATTTATTGGGTTTTAATTAACACCTAGAGGAGATCCACTGGGATGAAATCCTCTTCCTAGTTTTGCAATGACCGTTGACATGATGACACTTTGCAGGGGGCAAGCAGGAGAGATTTGGAGACCTAACTCCAGGTCTCTCCATCCACATTCAGCCTGCAGCAGTCAAGGAGGGGATTCATCATGGGGGGGGAAATAATCTGAAAAAAAAAGAAACAAAAACAAAAAGAAACCCCAGTAAAACAAACAACCCCCAAAAAAATCCAACCCCCCAAAAAAATCCAAACCAAAAAATACTGAGGGAGAAGAAATCGGAACAGGACCTTCAAACCCATCCTGATCAGTTGGTGGGTGCTGAGGGGCAGTTCTGCTGCTTGGCGGTGATTTGCCCCGTAGTCTACACTCAGCTGGACCTCGGGCTTTGCTCCTTTCATTGGCTCAAGCTGATGAAGTGATCTTTGAAGCACCTTCCCTGGGGAGAGCTTGAAGGGGTTGCTGGGACAAGGTTGGTGACGATGGAGATTTCACACACAGTGTACTTCTCCCTTCCCTTTCCTCACCCTGGCTTTGAACCCCACCCCAAAAAGAGGTTGTGTTGCGGGAGCTTGGACCACCCTCTGACTGTGCATGGCCAGGGCAGAGTGAGGTGTGGTGGGGTCCTGCCTCACCAGGGTGGTCAGCGGTGCCTTTTCCCTTGAGGGTCTAAAGAAGGGGCACTTTGGACCTAGAAGTGGGGAAAAAATGTCCCTTCTCCTGGCATTTTCCTCCTCCTGCTTTAAGTACTACTAGGCAAATTTATTTGTTTGCTTTTTTTTCAACTAAAAATAGAGGCTCTGTCCCTCTCAAGCTCAGACGCAGCTTCTTGCAAATGGCATTTCACTAGATCCACAAATAAGCACTGATGGAAGCTCTGCGGCTTTCAGCGTAAAATAAATATTCCTGCTGAATCCTCACCTCCCTTTGTCCAGCTGAAGGCTTTTTCAGCGTGTTTATTTTCTCTGCGCTCCGTGGTGCTCTTGAATACATCTAAAGTATTACTGCTGACCGTGGGGAATTTCAGCACGGCCCTTAATGGGGGATTTGCATCGAGCTGTGGAAGCCCTGGCACACCTGGGCATCAGGAAGGCTCTGCTGGTTTTCTGTTAGCACCTCGGTCTTCCATCAGAAAAGACATGTGTGTTAAGATAGGAAAGAAGAAGGGGGTGGGGGAGAAAATATCAACCCTGGGGGTTGTCCATAAAATTAAAGCTGAGCTCCGTGCCATTGGTCCTGCGGCTGCCTTGCTGTGGCCTCGGCAGCAGAGCAAGATGGGTAGAGCAGAAGTAAACTGTGAAAATTCACCTTGTGCTGGGGTTAAGCTGTCTTCTGTGTTTACTTGTCTGAACCTCCTTGATTTAGGTCTGCAGAGTTGGGACAGCGTTAGGATAGTTTGTACTGCGGTCGTGTTGAGAGGCTCCTTAGTGTGGTAAAGAAACCCCCCTGAACCAAAGCACCTTGAGGGAGAAGATCTAAAAAAGAAATGGGCATCAAAAAAAAAAAGGTATTTAGAGATGAAGTGATGTTCTCAAGGTTACCATGACTGTCAGTGGCAGAGCATGGAGGTGAATCCTGAAGCAAGGACCCAGAGACCCAGCCCGGGGTCCTTTCCAGTGCATTGCCCTGGGGTACTGGGTTCAAGGTGCTTATCACAGAATGGTGGGGACCTCTGGAGATCTTCTCATCCAACCCAGCCCTCCCCTGATTAATTGTGGTTTAATGGGAGAGATAACGCAGCAAGAAGGTGAGGAGGAGATGAATCCACCCCTGTCTTTCCTCGCTGGACTAACACTCTCTGAGGCTGGCATGCATTAGCAGTAATTTATTTGCAGGTTTCCTTCCTGATTGCTTTGTTTTCCATTCAGAGTTGAAATAATAAAAGTGAAATCTGGATAGCTTCTCAGCCTGGCTATTATGCGAGCAGGAGAGAGAACAAATGAAAATACCCCGTCAGTCTCCAAGACTGCAAACATGCACTATGTGACCTGAAATTTTGCGTTTAAAACGATCTGTCTAGAGGGCTTCTTGCCGCGGAGATGAACAATAAAGGACAGTGGTTTCATGTAACCTTCATGCATCTGAGCCTGATAACCACAGAGGCTCCAGAAGTGCAGTAATGGCCACGTCAGTTAATTTAAGTTGCCTGGGAGGAGCAGGGGCTGAGCTCAGAAATGGATTTTTTTTTTTTTCTTTTTTTCTTTCCCTGGTGTTTCTGCACTTTGGTGGGAAAAGAAGATTATTATTTTTTTTAAATATTTATTTATGTATTACTTTTCTTTTTGAGGGTGATGCTGCTGTTGATTTAAGCTGAGAAAAGGAATTTGCTGATAGAAATCAGTCTGGATGTGCAGAGCCCACCCCATCCCTCCAGTGCTGTAAATGAGACATTTCAAATACACGGTGGTGGGGCCGTGTTGAGTTCTCTAACCAAGTAATGGGGTCTTCCCTATGGGGGAAAAACCCTAATAATGTAGTTTTGGGGGTTGTTTTTTGTTTGTTTTTAAAGCCTACCTTATTCAGTAGGCCAGGCAAAGCAGCTCGTTTGGCTTTTCCAACCTTTGGTCCCCAGCAGGGTTGGGTCTGTCCCTGCTTTATGTGGCTCCTTTGCCCATGTCGTGACCAAGTGCGCTCCCGTCTTCCTGGGCTATTTGATCCTGGCTTGAATGTGGTGTCTAAAACAACGGGAGGGATCAGAGGTGCTGGATCTTAGATCAGATGTGATACTTAATTTCTTTTTCGCAGACAAATGGGATGTTTTATAGACAAACAGCTTGAGCCCTTCTCACCTGTCTGTCTTTGGCGGGCAGGTTGAAGATAGCTGAAGTTTTGCTGTTTGGTTCTTTTTTTCCTGTCCTCCATAGGGTCCTACCCCTTCCACTTCTCTTTTTCTGGGGATTGCTTTTTGGGTTGTTTGGTTTTTTTGGCCAGAGCTGGCATAGTTCCCATTACCCTCCCCACAGCCTGCCCTCCTCTGCCACCTTGAATAATTTATCTGCAGGAAACCCATATTGCCAAGGCACCAGCCCAACACATGCCAATTCCCGGGGAAAAACTGTCAAAGTGAAGGGGAAAAAGAAAAAAGAAAAACAAGAAAGGAAAGCAAGCAAAAAGCCCTCTCTGAAATTCATTTTGGTTGGAGGCAGGCTCCCAGCGATCGCGGGTATCAGTCGTATTGTCGGCGCGCGCGGCGGCATTAACTCCCCGGCTCAGCGCGCGCCGACGTTGAAAGGCTCATAAATGTAATGAAGTCCCTTTGACACCTGCTCCTCTCCACACTTTAAACGTGAGCCATTGGTCCACAGGGAACCAGGGCTTTAAAAATAGAAATTATAGTAATTGTCTGCTGTGTTATTGGGAAGATTGTAATAAGCGTGGAGCACAACACCGTGGTGCCACGAGCTGAATGCTGACAGGGCGCATAAATTGCTCCAGGTTTTGATTTTCATTTTCTTTTTCTTTTTTTTTATCCCCTCTCCACTCTCCCCATCTAACAAGTCACATAAATCATTGTGTGTTAATGCTGTGTTTCTGAAGGGTGGCAGTGGGAGGGAGAGAGGTGTTTGGGGAGATTTTATTCCTCCTCTTTGAGGTGCTTTTAGCTGCAGTGCTCCGTTGGCTGGGCACCTCCATCCCCTCTCCTTGTCTGTCCAGCTGCCTCCCTCACTCCCTCCATGCCACCCCAAAATGCCATGGGGGTGTAAGAGAGGCCCAAAACAAGTAGTGTATTCTTGGAGGATGATGGATGAGGACCCCTGGCCCCTTCTGCTGGGGAGAGCGAGCTGCAAATATCAGGAAGGAGTTTCAAGGTGTACGTGGGGATGTGGTGGCACATACCATGTAAGCATCCTCCCTGCTGCCAGGGGAGCTCTGCAAGTGTGTTCTTTCCTGCTCCTCAGCCACTGGGAGCAGCCCCTCTTCTTTCAGGGGTGCCAGAGGGTTAGCTGTGGAGCTTTCCTCCTCTTTTCAGGATGGCACAGTAGCTAGTTGCAACTCTCTCCAACTGGGACTTGTAGCGGATGCTCCAAAGATAATTTGGTTTTAGTATGTCAAATCCCACTCAGAAATTGTTCTAGTGAGGTGGGGGTCAGTCTCTTCTCCCTAGAAACAAGTCACAGCACAAGAGGAACCGGCCTCAGGTTGCCCTGGGGAAGGTTTAGGTTGGAGCTGAGGAACAATTTCTTCTGTGACAGGGTTGTCTAGGGGTGTCCCAGGCTGCCCTGGAGCAGTTTCCAAGCCCTGGAGCTGTGGTGCTGAGGGCCTGGGGTCAGTGGTGCCCTGTCAGTGCTGGGGGAATGGTTGGACTCGATGACCTTAAAGGTATTTTCCAACCAAAATGATTCTGTGAAATGGTCTTTTCCCTCCTTTTTCTCCTTCTTATTATCCCAGGAGGAAATGTCCTGGATGGTAACACTGCAATAAAAGCCCAATCATCTTGTCCCCAGCCTACCAGGCTATGACCAACTCCCTGCCCACTCCCCGATCCTTGGCACTTGCTGCCCAAGGCACCTGCCTGCAGAGAGAGCATCTGTGCCAAGGGCGAGATGTAAAATAGGCTTTGACCACTTCCCTGACAACTTCAAGGAAATTCCCTTTCTGTTATTCTGGCTGTATCTTCTTGCCCCACCCCAGTTTTGCTGCCCCCACCTCCAAGTCACAGCCTGATTTCAAAGCTCCCCCCGACGCTGGGGCGCGGAGCCTGCGCTGCACCCCAGAGGTGGCTGCACTTCAGCCTTCTGCTACCTTGTGGCATGTTGTGATGTTTAATTAATATCAAGCACTTTGAAGTCCCTGATGTTACTTATTCATGGCCATATTCCCTGCAGACCCTCTTGTTTGATGTCCACGTTGCAGGGGCTATTTAGATGCAACCCTCTTTGTGTCGAATTTAAGCAGAGAGGAGACGTTGCTCTATAGGGCACTACGTGAAAAGTTGCCCTTCCTGGGTGCAGTATCAGCTTGGCTGCTTCGTTTCAATTAATTTCATTTCAATTCAGAGATTTCCCAACGTGAGCTGGGTACTCACCTTGGTGCTCACAGCACTTCCATGGTATAAACCCAGAGAAATCAGTTCTGCTCTTGAACCATCTCCCAGATGCAGCCATTTTCCATCACGGGCCATGGCATCTGAGCTTTTGTCCCTCTGTGGTACCCACCCAGCAGAGACTCCTTGTTGTGTTTCAGGATGTGGATGTGAATTTAAGGCTGCTAAATGTGGGCACTGTGGGTTGAACAATTAAATCTGTGCAAGAAATCTCCGCCTCAAAGACACGGGAAAGCTTTCCCTGCCACCCGGGTATTTACACTGAGCACCAACCACACATGAGATTGTCCTTTTAACAATATATTTTTTTTCTTGTTATCTTTCAATAATTATCTTTTTCTTTCCATTCCAGATGAGTTTAGAAAATGACGATAAGAGAGCACGCACGCGATCGAAGGCTATCAGAGGTGAGCCGCAGCGCGGGGATGTATAGACCTGAGCTCCCTGCACTTTGCTTGTTCTAAATAGGCTTTGATTTTTCAGGTCTAGGCTTAACTCTTTAAGTTATGCTCACTGCCATCCCCGGAATCATAGAATGGTAAGGGTTGGAAGGGACCTCTAGAGATCATCTCATCCAACCCCACTGATTTTTGCCTATAAACCTGGAAAATTCCCAACTACAAACCTTTACAAGTCCCTGTAGTGTTTAACCCTCATCCCTGACACCCAGGAGAAGAAATAATAATAAAAAAAGGCCCCTTTGCATGCTTCGCTTTAGGGGTCTCATAGTTGCTGGAGCTTCAGATCAGCTCCCAGGGCTTTCATCATGTGCACTCTGCCAGCAGCTTTGAAGTCGCAGATCTGAGAGTGCCTGGCAGAAGTAGTGCATGCTGGAGAAGCAAACGGAGCCGTCCACCGGCAGGGACATTAATGCAAAGCTTGGTGGCTATTTATTTTCCACCTTGGGGAGAAAAAAAACCCTCCAAACCGTGCAGGCGTGTCTTTGCTTTCTCTCTGGGAGAAGGCTTGGAGCTCTGGTACAGAGCACAGAGTCTCACCTCAGGTGCTGCCATAGCCACGGGGGGATGGTTATAGACCAGCCTCTCCAACTCGGTCCCTTTTTGTGGCCAATGATTTGCAAAAGTGCCTGGAAGTGAGGAGGAAAGAACTGAAAAAGTATGATAACAGCAGCTTCACCCACCCAGCGATGCTGGGCCACCTTCCTTTGACCTCACCCACCTTCCTCCTCGCTCTTCTCCTCTTCTTTTGAAAACCAAACCCGAGCCCAGATGCTGCCAATTGCTCTGACTCAAGCTGGGATATTCGGGTTTCATTGCTCTGCTGCATGTCCGTGGAGGTGCTCGCTCAGGTTGCTAATGAGAGCGCCCTGATTCTATTTATTTTGCTCACACCCTGCCTTCCCCCCACTCGAATCTGGGTTTCTGGATGTGAAAAGGTAATTTATTGCATACACCCTGGGACTTGCCACTGCCTCCAGTTTGTTGAAGCTTGTGAGTCATCCCACCGGGAGCTGGATCCCAGGAAACCCAATTAGCTCAAACAAATTGAGCAAACGTGTTATGGTTTTTAGCCTGGGCAAATTTAGACTTGTGATGTGGTTTATTTTTTTTATTATTATTATTTTTAATTTATTTTCTTTTCCACTCCTGATTATTTGGTTTCCTGGCTGGATGTAAGGGTTCAGCAGTGATGTGATGTATGTTGTTATTGCAAGCAGTGGGATGTCCTCTTCTTTGCAAGTGGGGAATAAGCCCTAAAAACCTCTACAAACTATTGTAGGGAGCTGTGCAAAGAGTAACCGAGGAGCATATTTTAAAGGCAAACACTGAGTTTTCTCACGCCTCCTTCTCCGTCTTTAGCTAGAAGTGTTTGAGTTATATGGTTGTTTATCAGCACAGCTCCACTGACTTTGAAGCCATCGTGTATTCAGAGAGAGGTGGTCCCTGATGCTGCAAACCCACGAGCTTGAAATGAAGCACAGGCAGGAAGATTTTCAAGGCAGCTTTATGATTTGGTACAGGCTGGCATGCTGTAAATGATGGCAGGATAGATTTGCCCTTTCTTTCCCAAATGAGTTGCCTGAGGAAGCAATAAAAACCCAGCTGTGGGCAGGAGAGGATCCCCCAGGGAAGGGGGATGTGTCAGGGTGGGGGGGGACGGGCACCCCTCTTGTGATTTTGACCTCGTGTTTGTTTCCATTGCTGCATCCTCCGCCCAGTGCCCACGGAGCTCATCGGCCAGGAGGTGAGGTAAGGACCCTGCTCCTCCTTGGTGGTGGGAAGGAGGGGAGGCCCCATGCTGGGACTGTCTTGGTTGAAGCCCCACAGCTCTTTGCATGCTTGGGAACCTGTGTGAGAGGAGCAAACCCATAGGATTAATGAGGTGGAGGTCTTGCTGGGGGGCTTATATTGGAGGGCACCTCGTGGTGTCCAAAGTCCTCAGGGTACCACCTGACAACACACATTAGAGGAACTCCAGGAGTTAAAGGCGTGTAAACATCAGCTCTGGATGGGTCATGTTAGACTGAAGACCCTCCAGCCATCCTCTATCCCACCTCAGCAAAATCTGGTGCCCCCTTTTTTGCTGCAGGATCATTAGGGACAACATCTTACTAACCCGAGTTTCTTTCCCAGATACTTTACATCCTTTTGCTGCCCCTAAACAGTGTCGTGTCACATCACTTCTCATGCCAGATGCTCCTCCTTTGGCCCTGTGTCCCCTGTTCAGTCACCGAGGTCCTCTTGTCACTCATTCAGCAGCCCTGGCATGCGAATAGCAGCAGCCAAAAGAGCCAGGGTGAGCCTCTGCAGCCCCGCAGAGCTTCTCATTATAAATAACAGCTTCCCCCACCTCTAAGCTCCCTTTAAACCTTGCCCAAGGGCTTACCCAAGAGGTAGGAGTCTTTAACCTGGACAAGCTCTAATAGCAGGGGCTGCTTTTACTAGCAGACTGCGTTAGGAAACCGTGTGCGTGTCAAAGAGTAATTGGACCTTAACCAACCCAATTTCAGAGTATTTCTGCTCCTCCACTCTCCTATTCCTCTGGAGAGACAGGAGGAGCGAGCGGTGGGCAGGCCCCTTCTCCAACTTTTATTGCTGAACACTTGAGTGGAGGTGGTAATTGGAGCAGGTGACATATATAAGGGGCAGGACAGAGTGCTCCACAAAGCCATCTCTGCAGCTGTCACCTAATTGCCTGAATAACTGGACGATTAATCGACTAATTGGAAGCAGGGCATCATCTGCATAACAATAAGAGGCCTTTTTGTCAAGCATATGAAGGCTGAGGAGAGGGGGAGAGCAGGTTGGTGTGGTGGCTCTTGCAGGGAAGGAGAGCGGCTTTAACAGACCTCGAAGAACCTTTTCCCCTTTTGGGAGTCCTGCCAAAATACATGAAATTTCCCTGGAGGAGGGCGAGGGAACGGGAAAGGCTAGCCCAGAGCATGCCGAGCATCACCTCTGCCCTGGTGATTTTGAAAGGGATTAAATCGGATGCACTGAAGGCCCTGACATCCCAAGTCACCACCTGCTTCGGAAAACCTCGATGCTGAACCACTTGGCTCTTTCCTGCTTACTTTATACTGCAGGCTTCATTTCACCACATCAAAAATGAGGTGGGGGTGGGAAGTGGCTTTAATTGATTCAGGAAAGCTTATGAAAGCCTGTAACATCTTCATCAGAGCTGCTCTTGTTTCCCACTGAATAAGGCCTTTTGCAGGCAAGTCACTGGTAACATAAACACCGCTCTGTCTTTCATCGCGGAGTCACTTCAAGTGTGTCTGGGGCTGCTCGGGACAGAGATGACTGAGGGCAATTAAAATGGAATAGGCTTTCAGATCATCAGCAGAGGGAGCAGCGAAGCGGGGAGCTCCCTCTTCTGATTACACAGTTAGTGGGTCGAGATCGTTTTATAGATGACCTCAAGCGTTTTGCTTGGGAAGCAAATGATGCCCCCCTAAAAAAAATATATATAAGAAAAGCTGGAAGTCATTCCTCAAGCCATGGCATGGGAGGATCTTTAGCATCTTGGGCCACGGGCAAAGGGGACAGCAAAAGAGGGGGACTTGGTCTTGGACGGGTCAGGAAGTGCAGCTTCCACCCATCCTTATCTAGAAAGCCATGTCCCCTTAGGGGGTGTGCTGCCATCATCTGCCCTCTTAGCATCGGCTTTGCTAAACGATAGCAAACCAGTTGCCCTGAAGGCAGGATTCCCGCTCTCCTGACCATTCAGCAGCCTTTTCCTGTCCTGATTTTGGGTTGAGTTATATTCTTTCAATGCAGGGATCTGACTTGTGCACAGTGTTCTGGGGAGCTGAGCCATTAATAACCCAGCAGTGCACCCAGAGCTGCTGCATCCATTAGCGCACTCGGATCTTCCTGATCCTGAGCCTTCTGCCAGGGCTGAGCTCTCTGCTGACAGCAGAAATTCCGAGTCCCTAAAGCCTGACTTGGCACTTGGTCCTATTTAATGTTGTCCTGTGTCTTTTACTCCAAGAATAACAGGCTGGCCAGATCCCCCCTGGGCTGGTGATGCCTCCTCCCTTTGCGCCGTCATCAAGACATTTCATTAGCGCTTCCAACTTCCCCGGCTCAGGGTGATACGGTGCTAAATGAGGTTATTAATCCTACACGACTCCGGAATTCCTCAGATGTCAGGCAAGTCACTTGGGCATCCTATAATCAATGCCTTAATCTGGTTTTGCCAGAAAATGTTTGCTTTAATGCTTCTTATCTGGAGCCCTTATAGCTCCTGGAGCTGGGACTAATTACCCCTTCAGGGGAGGTGTTCAGCCTGACGCTGAGGGATGCTGCAGCCCGTGGCAAGGGCGGCAGAGCCCCGAGTGCTGCCCAGAGCTTCCTGGAAGTCTCTAACTCATCCTCTTCTGCTGAGCCGCAGGAAGAAATGCAGGGATGGGGGAGATGTGGTCACCCAAATCTCATCCATTCCCTCAAAAGAGAGGCTCTGAGGTGCCCTGAGGATTTTTGTCCTGGTGATCTCCACTCAGCTTGCTCTGGTTATAACCTCCTCGATCCGCTCCCAGCCTGCTCTTTCCAAAAAGCCACCTATTTTTTAGTGCAAGGGACCCCATTTCTCTGCTAAGCCATCAAATAATCATAAAAAAAAAAGCGCCTGTGTTTTCCTCCTGCACCAGAGAAAACCTAAACGGAGCAGTGGCAGTGGAGAGGCAGAGAGCAGTAGTTGTCTGCTTTTTAAAAGCTTGCTCTTACACATGCAAATCTTTAATTAAACATAATCATAAAACTATAATGAACCGTTCATCTCATTAAATGGGGGTGAGTCATTTCATTAATTTTTTGCAGCCTGCAAGGCTGCTCTCCTGCCCTCCCCACTTGGAATTCAAAGGGACAAGCTGAACCGTTTGCGGGGAATTATCTTCTCTTTTTGGGGGTTGTTTTGTTCCTCGTGCCCAAGACCTGTTTAACTGACCATAGTTTATACGCTTCTAATTAAAAATGAATTCTCTGAGTCCTTTTACTGTTCTTGATGGTTGCTTCTTTCCCTCTCCAGCTGTCCAACCCCAGGCTGTAATGGCTCAGGACACATCCGTGGAAAGTATGCAAGACACAGAAGGTGAGGCTGGGTCAGAGGTAGTGGGGGTGGAAAAACAGCAGCAAAAAAACCCAAAGACAGGTGTTTACTGGAGAGGAGCTGGTTCAGAGCAGCACCCCAATGTGCCTGCCCCAAATCTGTCTACCGAGGAGCCTATTTCTGTCTCTCCGTCAGTCTGTGATGGATCCTGGGGGATCTACTTCATCAGGCTGGCAGTCGAACTCAAAGAACTTCCCACAGAACCCAGGAGTGCCTGGTTTGTGTGCTTGGGGTTGATGGGAACTGTCAGCAGGTCCCATTTTGATCTGCTAGGTGCCTCTATGGCCAGGGAGGGGAAATGAGAACTTGCTGGCTGCCTCTGAGCCCTTGCCAGCCTTCACTGCTGGCTTTCATCACCCTGTAGTGGTGCAGTCGGAGCAGGTGGTGGACATGTCCCAGGGACCAGTTCTACATCCCCTGCCTGGGTTAATGGTGGCACTGGTGGCCATCGCCAACAGTGGTGCTGGGAGCTGTTGGTCCTGCTGCTCCCTGGGCAACAACTACCCATGGGCCAGACTGCTGGAGTGAGCCCAGCATCCTTGAACTGTCTTCTGAGAGAAGTTGATGTAGTTGCACAAAGTCAAGGTCTGAGAACAGAGCTTCTGGTTATGAAGGATTAATCCAGGTAAAAAGTCTGGGCTGCTGGATGGGCTGGATTTTTTGGGGTTTTTTTTTTTAGTATTTGTGTATTTGTCCCACTTGCCTTTGCCTACCTGGTTCAGATGCCATGAGTGTGCCGTTCTCACTGGGCAACACCTCTTCTCTGCTCCTTGATCCCACCTGCAGTTTACAAAGCTGCCCTCTAGCAAAGAAGAGGAAACTTCAGGATGCGGAAGCCGAACACCTGGTGTCAAAGAGAAAATCCCATCCGCTCAAGCTGGCCTTGGATGAAGGCTACAACGTCGACAGCGACGGCAGCGAGGAGGCCGAGGCGAAGGAGGAGTCTGGCTCTGACGAGTCGGAGGGGACGCTGGAGGAGGACGAGGCAGAGGCGGTGGAGCAGGAGGAGACCCGCAGCCCTGAGCCGGCAGAAGGTGCTTTATCATTATTGATTGCAGAGCTGTGTTCTGCAGATGAAGAAAGGGCAGGGAGTGTTAATAACCAGGAGTTATAGCTCCTCTGAATTATGTACAGGATGGGTCCTTCAGTTATTCCGTTCGGTGGAAGCACGACGGCCAAGCTCTGGTTAAGCTGGAAGGGGATGGCACAGATTGTCTCTGGTGTCTTCAAGACAAGAGCTTTTCCATCAGGGATGCTCTCTGGGGAAAGAGCCATGGGAAGCACCGAGGAGCTCCCCGCAGGGCTCAGATGGTGGTGGTGAAGGCAGTCAGGGTCCCACATCGGTGCCTCAAGGGACTCAACTGGCTTCCCCGGGACAGGAGCCACTGCCCAGGAGGAGGAGTGACAGGCCAATGTGCCCAGTGTCTGGGTGCTGGCACCATGTCACTGCCCTGGTTTGGGGAGCACGGGGAGTGTTGAGGCCAGATGGTTGCTGACAGCAGAGGGCTGGGAAGCCACGTGCATCTGAGCCTCATGAAAGCTTCCACGTGGAAATCCCCTTCCTACCTGCCGTTCCCAAGCGCGATAAATTAGTCTGCTCTGGGGGTATAAGAGCTGGGCTCTGCTTTCAATTAAGCTTAAGTAAGACAGAGAGATGTTTATGAGCTTATAATTACCTGCTTTTCCCTTCCTTTTCTTTTTTTTCTATTTTCCTCTTTTTTCTTTTTCTTTCTCCCCTTCTCCTCTCCCCTTCTCCTCTCCCCTTCTCCTCTCCCCTTCTCCTCTCCCCTTCTCCTCTCCCCTTCTC